>JAPSGF010000014.1:8302102-8373616 GCA_035772895.1 Perdix hodgsoniae | reverse complement strand
ATTCTATTCTATTCTATTCTATTCTATTCTATTCTATTCTATTCTATCCTATCCTATCCTATCCTATCCTATTCTATTCTATCCTATTCTATTCTATTGTACTCTATTCCATTCCATTCCATTCCATTCCATTCCATTCCATTCCATTCCATTCCATTCCATTCCATTCCATGCTATGCTATGCTATGCTATCCCATTCTATCCCATTCTATCCCTTTCTATTCTATCCCATTCTATTCTATCCCATTCTGTCCCATTCCACCCCACCCCACCCCACCCCTCACCTCCCCTCCCCATCCTATCTTACTCCATTGGATTCCATTCTGCTTTGTTCTGTCCCATTCTATTCTGTACTATCTCATCTCATCTCATCCCATCTCATCCTAACCCCTTCCAATCCTATCCTATCCTATCTTATTCCATTAGATTCCATTCTATTCTGTTCTATTCCATTCAGTTCTATCCTATCCTGTCCTGTCCTGCGCTGTGCAGTTCTATCTTATCCTATTCCATTCCATTTCTTTCCATTCCATTCCAACCTGTCCTACCCTACCCCACCATATTCCATTCCATTCCATCCCATCCCATCCCATCCTACCCTATTCAGTTCTGTTCTGGTCTTTTCTTCTATTCCACATTCAGTGCCACTCCCTGAGGCTGCACAAAGTGCAGTGCTGCTGCAGACAGCTGTCCTTCAGAAGGGGTGTAAAACTCAGCACCTGAACCACCAGGGACACAGATCCCATCAGAGGAGGTGAGCACGGTCAACTCTCTGCTGCCCAGGGCCAGTGCTCAGGGTCCCCACACTCCGTCTCCTCTCACCAAATTACTGCTGCTCACCCTTCACCAACTTCTGCTTTATTTCAACCCCGAGTGACTGTGGTTTAACAGCAAGAAGAAACAATTCCCACAGCTGTGGCTCAGTGAATTCTGGTGGTTCCCAATGCAGAACTCATCTCTGGATCAGCCCATGAGTTCTGCTCAGCAGAATGAGCCATGCAGAGAGTGGGACCCACAGCTACCTGGGATAACAGTTGCCACTCCTCACATCTCCACTTCATCACAACGTAATAAATTCAAGTTTGGAAGTGATTCCTCTCACCAGTGATTCAGAACATGCTGATTAAACACTGTTTCTTTGTCCCTCTGAAACAGATCCAAACAAACTGCAGCATCTCACTGTGAGCAAAGCAGCACCTCGGCTCAGTGCTGAGACCTCCTGTGTGCTTTGGAGACTCTGGAGAGAAAGCGGAAGCAGTAAATGGCTTTTCCTAATGTTTCAGCTCTTCCTATCATAGTGCCCTGCATTCATTATTTTATTCCTAAGAAACAACATATTCATCCCTATTTTTAGGCTTGCACACTATTTTGAGAGATTTTTCCAGGGTCCAGTCACATGGAAGTTAAACAGCGAGCAGCAAAGTCTCCAAAGGATAATAAACTATCTCAAATTACTTTGCTCATGGAACAAAGCGTGCTGCAAATGTCACACACGCTATTACAAGAGCAGCAGAAACCTTTACATGAAACAATGGATCCATTAGCACTGAGCTTGGAAAAAAAAAAAAAGAGCCCAGTCTCGCAGCCCTTTCGCACAGTTCCATCAAACTTGGGGCTCTGAGCCATAGGAACTTTGTTTGTTCCCTCAAACTGTGCAGCTGAGCTCACACCACTGCACCTTCGATCACTGCAGATTTCAAAGCCCTGCATAGAGTAATTAAGCCCCGTTGCACCCAGTTGAGTCAGTGGCACCCAGCTGAGTCAGTGACTTTATTTCTGCTTCAAACTGAGGGATGGAGAGGGATTGACTGAATCAGTGATGGGAGACAAAGCCTGGGCAGAGGCATATTGGGCTCATGGGCTCCGCCTGGCCCAGCTCTGCAGAGCGGCTCAGCTCCGATGTGACTCAATGACACGGCACCACCAAGAGCACTGTGGACACGGCACAGCAACACTGACGATTGTGATGAAAAATCATGAGGATGTGCTATGACATTGCCTTCAAAAGCAGTAGGGAAGCAGCAAAGACAAGAATCTGAAAAGCAGGCAGAAGAGCAGGGGAAAAAAATAAAAAGGTTTTGTCAAATGGCTGTGTCTAAGGCAAGCAGATTTCTCAGCCCCCTCCATTCCATGATTCAGTCTTTCTCCTGGAAGTAATTTTCAATAACGAAAGCGCGTTAATGCTCAGATGTGTATGCACAGAGTATATTTGGCTCCAGTCGGAGGCATGTTTACTGTAAGGGGGAAGAGTTGTGAAATGAATCTGTGCTTTGACAGCTCCGAGATCTCTTAACCAAATCCCAAACAATCCCAAAGCACCCTCCTATTTTTTTCTGAAATCTAATTAGATGAAGCTGGATTGCACACGCAGCCATATGCATGGAAGGCGATTGGAGCAGAGAGCTGCAAGGCATGGAGCTGTGAACCATATTTGCCTGTAAGCAAATCTGTACAAGTGGAGCTTGTTCAGTTTGGCATGAGTGATACTGGGTTAGGAGCTGCGTTGGTGAAAGCCTTTGAGATAGCAGAAAGGAGGCACATAGCAGCCTCGTGGACCATCGCTGCGAGCAGAATTAAATGAGTGACAAATGTGTTGCAGTAAAAGGAAGCAATGTCCTGCTCTCCATACCAGCTAAAGTGGCACAAGCAACCATGGGGCAGGTGTGGCCAAGTTGCATTGCTTTGTCCATTGATGTTTGATGCCTTAATGCTACTTGGAAGCTGAGCTCTCCCTGGGCCCTCACTCCTTTCTGGGAATTTGCAGGTTGGCTCTTCACCTTGAAAGCTTAATGCTGCCTCTTCCCCCCTGCTGTTCTCTGAATTCACGTCGAGGCACTGTGCCTCTGTTAGCTGCACTTATTGTGCTCTCATCCTCCAGAGAGCAGTTGCTAAAGAAAACCCTACCACCAGGCTTCAAATGCCTTAAAATACACCTCTGCTTCCCAGCTTGTACCTCTGTTTGTGCTGTAGGGATGGTGCCCTCCCTGCTCCTCGCCCCCTTTAAGGAATCACTGCTTTTCAGAAGAGAGAAGCTCGTATTACCAAATTATGTTTGTTCTCAAATATAGATTTTGGAGGAAAATTCCCTCATGAAATCTGAAATTGTGCAAAGCGTGTTGTGCCTCCTGGCAAATCAAAGGGCAGAAGCGTGTGTGTGCCTCTCTGCTACCCAACTCCTACAAACAAAAACAAGCTCTTATTTAAAGTCATTGCAGACTGGGGTATTAAACGTGGGAAACTAACAGAGCAGCTCTCTGTTGGTCCCACAGATACAACTGTTGGCATGTTTGATCCCAAATGGGGAGCAAAAAAGAAAAGAAACACCAAACCTGCTGTCACCGTGTAGCTTGAAGTGCTGCACAATAGACTGCAGTGTGCCACAGCCAACCAGTGAGAGGGAGGCAACAGGGAGAGCTCAGCAAAGGGTTAGAAATGCAGGAAAAATGAGGAAGTTACTGCTTTTAAGAGAAACTTTGTCCAATGAAAGCGTATCTCAGTGTTGTGCTCTAAGTGTCTTCACTGCAAATGAACCGCATCTGCCTCAAGCTGCGAGGCTGAAATTAATCTTAGGCATAACCTTTAGTCTGCACTTTGACAGTATTTTAGTGCTAAGTCATAAATATTTGATCTGTTGCTCTTCTGAATAAAATGGATTTGTTGTGCTCATCTGCAGGTTATCAATTATTCTGCAGTATATTTATTGCTGATTAAATGACTCAAAGAGTGCCTTTTTCTTCTGATATTATTGTGTGATATTTAGGGAGCAAGCACGGAAATTAACTACCACTACAATCAATGTTAACCCTTGATTTTTCCGAGAAAACACCACCATCTTGACAACACACTGAGCTAAGCACCAACCAAGTTATTTGCAATAGACACCAAAGCTTAGTTAATTGAATATGATTGCATCTCTTTATGGTTTTGGGTCACACATACTGCTCAGATCCGGACTCCATCTGCAATCCAGGGAGAAATAAACCAACATCCTTAACCCATCAGCAAAGAATGATTCAATCCACTGAAAGACTATTATAAAAACCTCTTTGCACCACGAAATAAATTAATCTACACCCATGACTCACACATGCTGGCAGTGTGATTCTTCAGAATGACGATGAGCTGAAAAATGGCTTCGGAAAGAAAGTTTGGGCATTGGCTTTTAGCAATTCTTCATTCTTCTTGCTGGAGTTCCAGATGTCAGGAAAGCAGGAGCATCTTTTGCAATGACACAGAGATGGAACAGAGGTTTTCCTTCCATTTCACACCCATGCACAGAGCCAGCACACAGTGGCACAAACAGGGCTGCTGCTAAAAGGTTCCTGCTCTTGGGCAGAGCCATGCAGTGAGGACCAGAAGCAAGAGTTAAACAGGCCTGAGCTCTGCTGAAGGCTGCAGAAACCAGAAGTGTGGGGATAATGTTTGTTAGTATTATGTTTGTAGAGGGCAGGGCTGGAGCCACCCCCCAGCTTGCACTTTACAGCTTTCTATTAGAAAGAAACTTCCTATTGGTGATAGGTGGCGGTTGGACCGGATGACATTGTAGGTCTTTTCCAACCTTGGCGATTCTATGATGCTATGATTCTATGATTCCTGCATTCACTTTAAAGCCAAGGACTCACTGAGACTGCAAACTCCAATCAGTAGGAAAAGTCACCCTGAGCTTGTACTGCTGACGGGAGTTAAGCTTGTAGGCAAAGGGACACGAAATTGTCAGCGGTCCGTCCCTGCCACAAAACCCAGAGCTGGAATCTGCCAAGGACAAACTCCGGTTGTACCCTGTGGCTTTGTCACAATGTTCATTGTGATGAGTAATATCACTTTTAAGCCTAATTATGCAGGTGTATTTATTATCCTAAGCTCGGCCATGGCGCTGGGGTACTTGCGTAATTTCACAGACGAGTGACACTTAAGACAGCACATTACTGTCGGCAGCCTCCATCTCATTTCATGCTAATTGCTCTCCAAAATGGTGTGATGCAGTTTGGGCACAAAAACATTTCCAACAGTATCATTAATTCGGAGTGTGGGGGGGGGAGGGTACATTTCCTGAAGTAATTGCAGCCAACATTCTCGGCCATTCCTAATTATTTAATACAGCCCCATCCAAACCCACTTCGGTGTCGATTATCTGCTCTCTACTTTGAAGTGTGATAAATGGGTCTCTTTAGGAGGAAGTAAATATTACCTGTTGTACACAATGACCCAAAATGTGGAATTACTTAGTTGATCTGTTTTCCAAAATACTCATCTCATATATTACTTTATTTAT
Organism: Perdix hodgsoniae; assembly: GCA_035772895.1. Taxonomy (NCBI): domain Eukaryota; kingdom Metazoa; phylum Chordata; class Aves; order Galliformes; family Phasianidae; genus Perdix; species Perdix hodgsoniae. The sequence goes on along the minus strand of JAPSGF010000014.1, from coordinate 8,368,344 downwards.
TCTACAGCACAGATGTTGTTCAGTGCTGCTGGTGTTGGACAAGATAACATCATGACACACTGTAATGGACTCGCTCTGTTTTTTTAAATGATCATTTATGCATCAGAGAAATGAAGATCCTCTTTTAAGACAAGTGACAAGGAGTTCAGTGTAAAGAAAGCAGATCTGAATGGTGAAGGTGCTGCTCATCCAGGCTTCCAGCTAGCAATGATGAACAAGAGTAGATACTAAGAATTTATCGTACATATAATATGTGATTTAATATGGTTTGTCACCATTTCCCTTCCTAGAAAAGTGACTTCATTTTGAGATGTTTTATCACGAAGTTCGTATCTTGTGCCACCAAGTAACTTGGGTGTCTGCCCAGTGTCCTGGGGTCACTCCTCGGGCCCCTTGAACACCACTCACGGGAGGGACCCATGGAAAATGGAACCACTGTGTCATTTCCAGGACAGATGGCAGCCTTGACTCAGGGAATGGGACTCCAGGAATGTTTGCTAATTGCGGTACCATGATGCTCATCTGGTGACACATACGATGATGTGGTAGAACAAGCGCTTGTTCTTTGGACTTTTTGACAGATCCAGCAGCATTCCTGTCTTTGAAGGGGATCTGCTCTGATTTTTCACAGGTGGAAAAGAAATTGGCTCTGTACAGAATATTTTGTGAGAATCCGGGAGAAAGAAAGATGGGACAGCATGGAAGTCTGAAATAAAACCCAGTTTGTGTCCATCTCTGTGCCATATCGAATAGCATTTACGCTTTTCGCCTTCACCTCCAGAGGAACATGGCTGTGAGCTGTGCTGCTTCTGCTCTCAGTGCTCCTGGAGCACCCTCTTCTGTCTGAGGGGCTGCGGCTCTGCTCTGTGAGCACCAACAGGACACCACGACCTCTTAAGAGGTGAACTCAATCCTCAAAGCAAGTGCGGGAGCACAGGTTCCTCAGCCAAAAACATGATGTGTAGACGATCAACTCGAGTTCCATTACCTTGTTCCTGAAGCACCGGGCAGCTGTCATATGCTCAGATACTGAACGCATGAATCACTGCCTGCAACACATACCCAAACAACATTGTTTTTCTCTAAACACTGTAACTAATGTATGTGTGAACACAAATACGACCTATTTGTGTTCCTGTTCTAATGTGTGCACTATTCAATTTTCTGTAATCTTTCGTGTACATTTTTGGGAGTTTTTTGTCACTTGCACACAGCTTACCAGACACCTACGTAATCCCCTTCTGGAGGAAGGGATTGAATGCACCCCCTGTAAGCATGCAGATAACACCAAGTGTTGATCTGCCTGAAGATAGGAAGGCCCTACAGATGGACCTGGATGAGCTGCATGTTGAGGTGAACAGGCTGAGCTTCAGCAAGGCCAAGTGCCAGGTCCTGTGCTTCGGTCACAACAACCCCTTGCATTGCTGCATGTGTGGGCCAGATTGGCTGAGAGCTGTGCAGAGGAAAAGGATCTGGGAGTGTTGGCTGACAGCCACCGAAAGTGAGCCAACAGTGTGCCCAGGTTCAGGCTGGGCATTGAGAAGCATTTCTTCTCTGAAAGAGCAGTCAGGCAGTGACGGTGCTGCCTAGGAGGGATAGGGTGGCCGTCCCTGGAGGTGTTGAAGAACCACGTGGATGTGGCACCCAGGGATGTGGTCAGTGGGCATGGTGGGATGGGTTGGACTCGGGATCTGGGAGGTCTTTTCTGACTTGGATGATTCTAAGATAAAGTCTGATCACAGGGCAGAGCCTCTGACCTGACACATCCACCACGGGGCTGTTTGCACCACCAGGGCATAACAGAGCCCAACCACAACAGAATCACGGAGCTGGGCAGCCTGGTCTGGTGGTTGGTGACCCTGCACATAGCAAACGAGGTGATCATTGTGGTCCTTTTCAACCCAGGCCATTCTCTGATTCTATGACCATCCTGAAGGCACGGACAAGGATCACAGAGCCCAGCTCCATCCAGAACCACCCAAAATTCTACCCCAAACTCAACGTAGGGAGAGGAGCCCTGGCGCGGAAGCACTGCAGGCGGCGCACCTCCGCGATAGGGGCCCGGAAGAGCCGGGGGCACTCTGACCTCGCTCTCTATGGTCGCACGCCGGAGGACGCGGGCTGACGCCAGGAGGCGTGGCGCCCCGGATGTCTTCGGAGGATAATCGGGAGAGAGAGGCGGCGCTCTAGGCAAAAAACTCTGTGGTTCAACCCAGAGCGGCGCCTTGGAGGCGACTCTCTATGGTCAGCAGCCGGGCAGAGAGTCGCTGAGCGGGGTCTGTCCAGGGCGGCGCTCTAGGCTTCTCTTCTCGATGGTGCTGGCGGTTGCTAGGTGGTGCGGGGCCTAGGCCGCGGCGGGTCGGCGCCGCCATGGCCGCCTCGGGCGTGGCGGCGGCGGCGTTGGGGCCGGCGGAGGGCCCGTGCGTGCTGTGCTGCGGAGAGCTGGAGGTGGTGGCGCTGGGCCGCTGCGATCACCCCATCTGCTACCGCTGCTCGGTGCGGATGCGGGCGCTGTGCGGAGTGCGGTACTGCGCCGTGTGCCGGGAGGAGCTGGGCCAGGTGAGGCCTCGGCGCGGCGCGAGGAAACGGAAGGCGGGCGGGGGGGCGGCGGGGGCGGCGTTGGGCTCCGCTGTGCGGCTGTGGGCGAGGCGGTGCCCCGCCGTCCCGCGTCGCTGTCGGCTTTTGGTCGCCCCGCGTGCCGCCCAGCCCGTCGCCACGCGGCGGGGATGGGGACAGGGGTGGGGTTGGGGCTGCGGGGTCGGGGCTGTGGAACGTTGGGGTCGGGGAAACGCCGCTCAGGGATGTGGCTGTAAGAGCGTGCAGCGATGCGGGGGAGAAGGAATGCTGCGAGAGGAGAAGAGCTGCCGCGTTGGGTGAGAGATCGCGGAGAGCTGGAGATAGAGGTGTCCCGGAGGAGGGGGTTCGCCACCTCCCTCTGACAGAAGCTGCGTGATTACCTTGACTGCTTCTCGTGCCGCTCAAATGGCGGCGCGGACTGAAGATCCCTGAAGGTCTCCTTGTTGGTGGGTGCCACAGATGCTGTGGTTTTGCTTGTGTTGGTTTTGGTTTTGAAACTGAGCTCACCAGCACGTGAGCAGCGCCCATGTAGGGCAGGACACAGATCCCCTTTGGACCTGATTTTACCGTAGAATCACTAAGGTTGGAAAAAACCTCTGGGGTTCCCAACTCATGCCATCATGCCCACTGACCACGTCCCTCAGTGCCACATCTCTGTGGTCCTTAACACCTCTGGGAACGGCGACCCCATCCCCTCCCTGGGCAGCAGTGCCAGTGCCCGACTGCTCTTTTCAAGGAGAGTTTCCCAGTAGCCATCCTGAGCTTCCCCTGTTGCGACATAAGGCCATTACCTCTCTGCACACCTCCTCTCTTAGGAAGCAATCTGTGGTGTTGCTCGGCTGCCATAAAACCACTGGTCTCAGGGTCGCAGATGGACTGTGAGCTCTTCAGCTCTATAACAGTTGGTGTATTTATGTGGCCTGAACTTCAGTTTATTGAGACATCTTCTTCTCCTCTCATTTATTAATTGTTAAAAATGATCTTTTCGTTGTAGTTGACTCAGTAGTAGTGTGTGGAGTTAGAAGAGGCACAAACATCTGAACAGATCTCAGCTGATGCTGTACTGATCAGTGTAGGCTGAACTGTAAGTGTCACAGCATGGTGTTCAGAGGAAATGGAAATAACTTTAAAGATGGCTGGCACTGCGTGATGGAGGAGAAAGCAGGATATACTTGTTATGGTAATATGTGCCCTCAGTGGTGTGTAATTGCTGTGCTGGAGTTGGGCAGGATTGCTTGTTGACCTGTGAAGTCACCCCAATGTGTGCTTGGGTCAGGCTTGGAGGACTGGTCACTGTGTTTGTTATACACGTGTGTGTTTGTCCTTGGAACTGCTGCAGGAATCTGTGATGGACTCCAGTGATAAAATCTGCTTTTCTGCAGTTTGTTCCTCCCTTCTGAAACTTTCTTCAGGTTGAAATGGAATGAAGTTTACAAAAACAGATGTTTTTAAAAATAATGTGAGTTTGACATTTATAAAAAAATCTCAGACTTGTCATCATCTTGTTTTAAGCCTGACATTTCAGAGAGATGTGTGTTTATATGTTTGTGTACATACACAAACATACATGCATGTATATACTTCAGTGTAACATACATTTTAATAGTAGCTTCACTATAAAGAAAGCTTTAAAAACTAAGCTACCCAAAACCCAGAAGACTTGCTCTGAGGTGTTTCACCCCAGCAGGGGTAGATGAATGACTTCACAAGACTGAACTGAACGTGTATTCTGTAACAGCTGTTCCATTAATGCTGCTGCTACACCAGCACTGCCCAGACTGGGCAACAGTAGGCAACAGTGGGAGCAACCAGGTTCTCTTAGAATGGATGCACCGTACAAATAATTTGGGAAGCGATGTAGTATTTTCCCTCACTTTGCTGATATTTGAGGAAAGAGGAAGCAGTGGTCTCTCCATCAGACCCTGAGTCATGTCACTTTCCCTTGCAGGCTGTTTGTGTGGTCTCCTACTGGGAGATAGGAGGCAGCTGAGCGCAGGGCTCCGGGCAATGAGTGGGTTGCATTGCTTGGAGATATTTATTCCCTGTGTGCGTGGTTGTGGTAGCCAAGCATCATAAAAGAGTTTCCTAATGTAGTTCAAAATCCAAAGACCAGGCAAGTCCAACTCACTCTGTGTGCTGCTCTTGTTGGAAGCTGATAAGCAGTCGCAGTTGCTGACAGTTGTGAGGACAGCGAGCTGTAGTAACACACAGCTCTGGCCCTGTTGTCTGAGCCTTTGGCTGTGGTGAGACTCTGAGAAACAAAGGTTGTGCTGAGGTGTTGGTCTGCCATCCTAAATGCTACACAGTCCATATGTGCCATCTCTGATCCCTGTGTTGTGTTGCCTGTAGGTCGTCTTTGGGCGGAAGCTTACGTCTTTCTCGACGATAGCACTTAACAAGTTGCAGCATGAGAAGAAGTATGACATTTATTTTATGGATGGAGAAGTTTATGCGCTGTACAGGTAAGTACAAGAATCCTTTCTGCGATGTGTCCCTAAAACATCACGTTTTTGTCTATGTAACATGGCCAGAAGTGCCTTCTTTAATGGAACAGTGTGGTTTTATGGAAATGGTGACCTTGATGCAGTGTCCATTGGTCACTAGGCAGCACAGGTGGCTTTGGTGGAGTGAGGGCAGCACAAGTGGGAAGGGAGCAGCTCCTCTGTTAGATGTACAGAAGCTCTGCCAACAAAAGTTGTTTTTTGCTTCTTTACCAAGGGCAAATTTGCTGCAAGGCTCTACATTCCTTGCCTGGCTGCTGTGTAAATTAGTAAAGGCAAAATTACTGCTATAATGGTATTTATCCCTGCATTGCATAAGGATTAATCAAAACCAATTGCTCCATACATCATATGAAGAGCATCCTCTTCCTGCAAAGGTCTTGGTTATAAATGGGAGAAAAAAGGTGAAAATGTAACTTTGTGATATGTTTATAATCTGCATTTCATGAGGTTGGGCAGTGGGTTTTTGTAAGCAGAAGCAGTTGGAAACATGTTCTGATTAATTATACACCAGCCTTGGAAATTACTTTTGATGGTACCATTTCTGGAGAGCTGCTGAGATCGCTGCCCACAGAACAGTAATCAAGTGTGAGTGAGTGGGGGTTCCCACTGAGACCAGTGCTCTGCTTTCAGCTCTTGTTGGGAATCGTGCTTGTTTTATCTCCCCACCCCATCATATACTTCAGTTGCTGTCAGTATAAACCATAACTAAATCAGATGTGAGCGTAGCCCATATCAGCTGAATCTTCAGTAAGGCAGGAGTGTGTTGCACAGACATGTTCCAGTCCATCTGCAGGCTGTGTGCTGGTACTGTGCTGCTTACAGCGACTGCTCAGCTCGCTTCTTACAGTTCAAGCCTCCTTGTAACTTTATTTTCTTCTGTTCCTGACTGATGACAAAGTATCTTTGGAATAAACAGAATGCTAACCTCATTACAAATAGCTGGGGGAGCAATAAGAATGCAGAATTCTTCCATGGACAGAATGTTTATCTTTTGAGAAAGATATCAGGTTGCTGAAAGGGAACTGAATAAGTTTTAGCAAATCTTTCTTTGTCCCTTAGGAAGCTGCTGCAGCATGAATGCTTTTTATGTCCAGATTTGAAGCCGTTCAATACCTTTGCAGATCTGGAACAGCACATGCGAAAGCAGCATGAACTCTTCTGTTGCAAACTCTGTGTTAAACACTTAAAGGTGAGTTGGTTCAATGCTTTAATGTGATGGAAGGAGAGGGTGGTTCCTTATGTGACCTGCTAGAGTACTTGTGGAGGTAGGGAGGAGATGCTGAACAGCACCACTCTGCTGCTTAGGTTTCTTCTGTCTGTCAGGTCAGTTGATTTCTTCTGAGACTTTCTTCTTCTATAAACTGATTAATGAAAGAGTCCCGAAGGTTCTAAATGGATTATGTTTTAAATTAAGCCCAACCATATTAATATGCTTCTGAGTTTAGCTCCTCCCCCACAATGCCCATAAATAACAAACTCTATCTATCTGTATCTGATAGGAAGTTAATCCTGAGTTGTAGTCAGGCTTTGTTACAGCTCTAACTGTAGTGATTTAGATATCTATTAGGACTTACGATGACTTTATGAGCTAAATCTGTGACTGAGAAAATATTAGTGGTGGTTCAGAAAGCAGAGAGCATCTTGGGGTGATGGATTTCTCTCTCAGCTTAGAGTCAATGTAGCGTTTACAGTTGAATCGCGTACAGGATGAGAATCCATCTTGTTGGTTTAATGAAATATAATTATATTTCATTATCTTGTTTATTTGTTCAGAGTGAATTTCCTGTATCTTGTTGGTTTGGTTGGAAAGTGAAACATGAGTGTCTACAGTTGAGGTCTGCTGTGTTTGATGTACACACGCAGAACACAACTGGGGCTGGTTTAAAATGTAAAGATGAAGCACTTAGTGGAAAGCTGAGTGGCATGTCAGTATGGAGCCTGAAAACTACTCATCTTTCTGCTGCCATCACTGGCCTTTTTTTTTGTGTTTGTTTGTTTCTTAACCCATTTGAATTTTACTTAGAACAGCTGCTGTTCTGTCAGCTGGGCAATGCTTTTTTCAGCCTGAAAGTCTGAATTTCACCTTTCCTCGGAGCTCAGGCTTTTGTTGTTGAGGGTTTGTTTTGTATTTCTCAGTGATGTGTCAGGCAAAATCAGCCATCATTGCTAAATGAATGCTGGGGCTGCTAACCTTTGTGTCTTGTAGTTGTCAGCATTGCTTATTGTTGTAGGAGGAAATTTAAATGCATGTATTTTTAGAACTCATTACATGTGGTTTTGTACTTGTGCTTGTTTTCTCTGCAACCAGTCAAATACCGAATCAGAGAAATGCATTTACGTTGTGATTTCACAGTTGGTTCCTGCAGGTCAGACTGTAGGTTGTTGCCCAAAGGGACAGAATTCAGGATTGGTCAGGGTTGACTTGAATGAAGACCAATACATCTTTTTTGCAGGGTTAGTTTTCACTGAACTGATTTGTCTCTCTGATCATCAGTGCTAAGTCAAGAGAAGGGGAAGACAAGGCAGTCTCTTTTAGTTGCAACATCCTTTGAACTCTGCTCAAGAGATGCTTCTGCAGGCCGCCTAGGTAGGCAGCACTAGAGTGGTAAACTAGTAGAATATGTTGGCTTCTAATTTCACAATACTGGAATAAATCCTTTTATTTTGGAGAAAGCTTCTGTGTTGTTAATACCCAGTGCAGATAAATTCTTAAACTCGCGGAAGCTTTGGTCCATCAGTGCAAGCAAAGCCAAGTGAACCTTTTCCCAGAGTGAGTTAAGAATCCTTGTTAAAGAGACAAGAAATAAAGGATGTTCTGTTCTCAAGGATATGCTGATCTTCCTGGCATCTTCAGAATCCTTTCTGTCAAAGCAGCCTGTGTGTTAGTAGGGGCAGATTGGCTCTCAATGCAGAATTTGTTCTGAACAGCATCGTTCTCAGGAAAGGAGAAGGGGTGAAGTTGACCTGTTTCCAGTGTTTTAGGTGAGTGAAGTGTAAGTGAGATGCAGTTTGGGTCTGTCACTTGAGTCTTAGTTCCTAGTCACTGAAAATTTGAGTTGTGAGTTGTCAGATTGCGTCTTTTTAAAGCAAATCTGTGTCTTCTTCAGGTAAGTTGTGCAGAGCCTCACTTATTCCATTCTTGCATATTTCTTCAGATCTTTACCTATGAAAGGAAGTGGTACACTCGTAAGGACCTTGCTCGCCATCGAATTCATGGAGATCCAGATGACACCTCTCATCGGGGGCATCCCCTGTGTAAATTCTGTGACGAGCGTTATTTGGACAATGATGAGCTGCTGAAACATCTGAGACGAGATCACTATTTTTGTCACTTCTGTGACTCTGATGGTGCTCAGGAGTACTACAGGTTTGCATAAAGAGTTTTATTTTTCTTTCTGTAGCTTAAATCTTAGAAAAATAGTTTTGGATCTGTGAGTTTTCTGAAAAGCAGTGCTTGAAAAGACAGTGCAGGAAGGTTGGCTATGGGCTCTTCTGCTCCTTAAACCAATAGCTGCAGTAACCACTTTCTGTTTATTTCATGTTTTAAAGTCTTCCTCCTTGATGCTGATGTTAAGTGTTGACAGATGGAATGAAGGATAATCATATAGCACTGGTAAAATACTTTTGAAGAACTGCAGCTCAGCCTCTTTTCTTTCTCCAGCGATTACGAATACCTTCGCGAACACTTCCGTGAAAAGCATTTCCTTTGTGAAGAGGGACGGTGCAGTACAGAGCAATTTACCCATGCTTTCCGCACTGAAATAGATTACAAAGCACACAAAACAGCCTGCCACAGCAAGAACAGGGCCGAGGCCAGGCAGAACCGGCAGATAGATCTTCAGTTTAATTATGCTCCTCGGCACCAGAGGAGAAATGAGGGTGAGTGTGGCTGGAGGGTGTTGCGGTGGCCAGGAATGTATTCATTCTTACTGCTCTGGTATTTAGAAATATCTGGTGAAGACTTCCTAGCTAGGAAGTTTCTTTGCAAGAGGGTGGAGAAACTCTGGAAGCAGGGCTCTGAGAGGCCGGGGTGTTTGTTCTTGAAGATAACCGGAAGTTGACAGAACCACAAGCATCGTGTATGTGATTTCAGAGTTGGCCTTTGTTTGAGTGAGGGGATGAAGCAGACTTTTCTTCCATGTGGAACATACAGACTTTTACCATTTCTGGAGGTTTGATAAACTGCTTAATCATCAGAAGGAAATCAAGATAGATTTATTTGTAGTACTGTAGTTTTGCTCATTTTCAGGCATAATATGGTGCCCGGGTTAGAGAAATAACTTTAAGAATGATAACTGTCCCTCCTGTTCAGGTGTTATAGGTGGAGAGGACTATGAAGAAGTTGACAGGTTCAACAGGCAAGGGAGGTCGGGCAGATTGGGTGGCCGAGGAAGTCAGCAGAACAGAAGAGGCAGCTGGAGATACAAGAGGTGAGTAGCACAGCATTGTGTGCATTTCTATTGCTGGTTAGTGCTCTTTCTTATCAATTAACAGAGCTTTGGTGCACAGGTTGGAAAGAAGTAGGGACAAAGTTTGGAAGCTTCCATAGTGAATCCTTAACTGAGGGTACAACTAGGTTTCAGTCTAAGCCTGTGTGCTGGCTGTGAGCCTGGTGAAAGTGAAATTACTCTCTGAAGTTTAAACTTCCTGGACATGCCAAAGCAAGCAACCACTGTGATCTTCAACACGTGGGTTAACTGAAATCAGAATTCTTAATTTCAGCAACTATGGTTGTGCTAACTTCTTTTTAGAAGGATTTTTCCAAAGTAAGTGATAAATCTTCGGAGGTTTATGGACTTTTTGGTCTGGGTAACTGTGAAATTCCTATTCTAAGGCCCATGCTTTTCATTGAACAAACAGATCTCTGTGTGGCCAGACTGAGTGCTTTGGAGAAAGAAGAGGGTTAAGTATTGCAATGAAAGTTTGCATTTATTTGTCTCTTCATGCATATAAGACCTGAGTGCTTTTTACATACTGCACCTCTATTTTTCTTCTTTTTCTCACTGGATAGTCGGCTGGTTCATTACTGGTAATTTCACTGGGGAAGAAGTCCATCTCTAAGCACCTTTATATGTTGGTGTTGCATGTGGATTTTGTATTCATTGAGAGTTTGTGAGCCGCATTTCAAAGAATCACTTTGGTCTACAAATAAGACTGCACGTTTGAAAATAAGAGAAGTAGGTGTCTGCAAGCATCCTTGGTATTGTCTCTCCCAATTCACTCCAATTGATTTAGTCTATCCTGGATTGTTATCACCACGTGTAGAACTTGCAGATCCCCGGGTAAAATATTGCCTTTCTCACTAGCCAAGGGTGTATTGGAATAGTGGGTTTGTTTCAGCCTTCTCAGCAGGTGGCAGCACAAGGCCAGTGACAGTCATCAGAGCTTACTGCAGAGAGGTGAGAGGTGGAGTGTGAGGCAAAGATGCCTCGTAATCCTTGCTGTTTTACCAAGAAAATCTGCCCTGTCCTGTAGGGAAGAAGAAGACAGAGATGTTGCAGCAGCAGTCAGGGCATCTGTAGCTGCTAAACGACAAGAAGAGAAGAAACGGGGAGAAGACAAAGAGGACAGCAGCAGTAGAGGTAAAAAGGAGGACTTGAGGGATTCTGAAGTACCCTGCTCCAAACGTGTGCCAAAGTCTTCAAGTGAAGCTACAGGTTAGTGTTGAACATGTTCTGCAGCTGCAGGGAGGCACGAAGTTGTGGTGATGTGTCTGGAGATCAAGCTGGCCAAAGTGTGAATTGCCATACATTGTTCTCAAAAGCCAGTGGATAAGGAGAGAGCTGTGCAGGTCTTAATCCAGCAACACTCATTTACAGTGAAGCGTGTCCAAGTGGGCTGGGATTTGTATAGCCAGTTATATTTAAAATGAAGCTGGGTAGAAATAACAAACAGTTAAGGTATGACAGTATCTGTGATGCTTGATCCAAATAATACTATCTAAGACTCTGCCATATTTCTACTGTAGCATGCAAGAACTGATGTATTGTGATGGGATTAAGTTAGTCCCAGGAAAAGTTGGTAACTCGTTGATAGAATTGTTTTGATATTACTGTTGCTTCAAATCCCTTTTCCACTGTTTTATTGTTTCTGCAACAGGGTTCCTGCTCAAACTTTATATGCATTCATAATGAGCTGAGAGCTGCTGAGAGCTTGGTTGTCTAATGGGTACAGCTCAGCTGGGGATGATGGGCAAGGCTATCTTACCCTGCTGCTAGTCCAGCTTTTGCTGCGTGTGTGTCAAAGCTGTTATCAATCTGTTTTTAAGCTGATGCAGTCCACAGCACTGCGTTTTAAGACAAAGCCTAATTGGGAATGATTTATGTTTTGATGAAAACTGACTGCCCAGGAGCTAATTGCTTAGCAGTGTGGGCATCTGTGCAGCAGAGGTGTTGAACAGCTCAGAGGAGCAGCTTTCCAAGTGGAGAATCAGCATACTGAGTCAGAATATCCTAACCCTGTGCAGGCAGCTGATTGCTGGCCTCTGGAAGAAGTATAGAGCAGGCAGCTGGGAGCATTGGCTTCTTAGTTGTGAAGGAATCATCTAGAGACTGTCTTATCAACCAGTGTTTTGCTTGTATTAAGTTCCATGAATTGCCTGTATGCTAGAGCTTGTATCTTATGTCTTAATGGTGAATGTGGTTAACTGAAGGAAATGTTGATACGTGGACTTATTGCCCTTTTGGAATGTTGGTTAATGACATCAGCAGCTGCTGAAAATAGAACTTGTTAATGCTGCTGTCATGATCGTTGATAGCTTCCACTTTGAAATACTGGATTTTAGTTGAATATATTTCTTTGCTCTTTTTGTCAATACCCCAAAAGAAGCAGCTGCTAATGGTGCTTTAAGCCAAGATGACTTTCCAGCAATTGGTTCTGCAGTAGGACCTCTACAAGGGTAAGTTTGTTCAAGACTGCAGCAGCGAGAAAGCTGATTTAGAAACTTACTTGGGTTGTGTGTTTCTGGAAGAATTTTCTATATCTCTTGAACTGTAGGTGCTCCCCTCTGTCAGTTCCCCTTCTGCTTTGACCTGTTTCTGTGTTAGCTGCTGCATGAACAGTGTGGGCTGTTGCTTCAGTTCGTAGCTTGATTTTTTTTTAATTTTAATTTTATTTTATTTTTGTAGCGCAGTTCTAGGGAACTTTTCAATATTCCTGACTCCACTCATTTTTAACTCACTAGCTTATCTTGAGGGAGCCATATGCTGTTGGGGTTTTTATCATCATCTCGTTAAATGGGTGGTAACTCTATAAATGGAGTCTTTGCAGGATGTGGACACTAGAACATACTAGAAGCCTGCATGTATGGCTTGCTGGCCAAGGTAAGGTGTGCTAAGGCAGCACTGGTAAGACAGCAAGGCTGGTGAGACTGCTTTGAAGAGACTCACCCAGACATTTTGATGTATTTGCATCCTGTTAACGGTTATGCCAGCTGTGCCACTCTAAGTGATGGATTGAAGAAGAATGCAGTCAGGCATGAAGCCTCTTCTGCCTGGTGGAGTTTTGCTGTCTGTGCAGTGGTGGTGTAACTGGGTGTACTTTTCCTTTCTCACAGCTCTGCTCAGCTAGCAGCAGTTAAGCTTAAAGAAGATTTCCCAAGCTTGTCATCCTCTGCAGCACCCGCTATCTCTTCTGGGATGTCTTTGACGTATACAGCGACTGCAAAGAAAACAGCTTTTCAAGAGGAGGATTTTCCAGCTCTGGTGTCCAAAATGAGGCCTAACAATAAAACAGTAACTAACATCACATCTGCATGGAACAGTGGTTCCAGTAAAAATGTGGTCAAAGCCATTAGTAACCCCTGTGTAAATCAGATAGCCAAAAAGTCATACTCTTTGAATAGCACTAAAGGAAATAAGAAGAGCAATAAACTCTCTCAGTCAGATGATGAAGACAGCAGTAGTGGCTTGACAACCCAGGAGATAAGGAACACACCAACAATGTTTGATGTATCATCCTTGCTGGCAGCTTCTACCTCACAAACTTTCACAAAAGTGAGCAAGAAAAAGAGAATGGGGGTTGAGAAGCAGAGACCATCATCGCCACACCTGTTACAGGAGACATCATTGCCCAGGTCTTGTATTGAAAAGCTGCCAGAAGCAGAGCGGACATCAAACACTGCTTCTGCTCTTCATGCCTCTGACAGATCTGCAGCTGTCATGAATGGTCATTCAGAAAAATCATTAGCAATCTGTAGTACACCCAAAGAGCCCCCTGGCCTTAAAAAGCCCACAGTGACGAACCAATGCCCTTTACCTCAGGAAGATTTCCCAGCTCTTGGGAGCTCAGGATCAGCTCGAATGCCACCGCCACCGGGTAAGCACTGCAGGGCACTGAGAGCTTTCTTGGCTGCAGCTTAGAGAAATGTGGCTAAAGTTACAAGGCAGCCTGAGTAACACATTCTTGAAAGTCCTCTCTCTTTGTAAAGGAATATCAGGCGCTGTGAAGCATTTCTTCACCCGAACTTTAAGGCAACAGATTTCTACCTCCTTAATATTTAGGGTTTTTTTCTGAAATAGTGATGACTGCACTGTTGACTGTTACTTCTTGATGCTGCTGGAGAGTACGTCAGACTGTTGGTTTTAATTTTACTTACTGGTATGTGGGTGCCACAGATATGTGCTCTAACTTCCTGCCCATTTCTGCTTTCGTTTAGGCTTTAACACTGTGGTGCTATTAAAGAGTCCTCCTCCGCCTCCAGGACTGTCAGTGCCTGTTAGTAAACCCCCACCAGGTTTTGCTGTTATTCCATCCACCAGTATCTCTGAACCTGTCACTACATCTTTGAAAGAGTAAGTAAAAGTCTTTTTGTTAGAGTTACTTTACACATTGCATCTTGAGATATGCCATACAAGCTTCAGACGGAGCTCAGAACACTGATAGGATTACTGTAACCATGTGCTGCTGACAGAAATTGCACATGTAGTTGGGTGGAGAAAGGGAGAAAAGAATAATCATATAATGTATGTCTGCAGCATATTTCCATAATATGAAGCAGTATCCAATTGCATTACTTTTGTTCCCCCAAATGCAGGCCAAAATCCAGCCATAGAACTTACTTGATACCTGAGAACTTTCAGCAAAGGAACATTCAGCTAATACAATCCATTAAAGAATTCCTCCAAAGTGATGAGTCCAAGTTCAATAAATTTAAAACTCATTCTGGGCAGTTCAGACAGGTGAGTGGACAAGAACCTTTGTGTTCCTGAAATCCTCCTCTGCTCAGTTCATGTGGTGCCTCTGTTTGTGGTTGGTGAGTGGACTTAGATGCAGGTTTTCTTTTTTTAACTGTGTGCTCCACTGTAGTTCTTCTGTAGCACTGGCAAAGTGAGTGTGGTGTGGCCTGGGAGAACATGAATCTTTTTATAGATGAATCAGATTATTTTTTTTTGAGTTTCTAATTATTCCAATTTTCTTTTCACTTCTTTTCAACTGAAGGGTCTGATTTCTGCAGCGCAGTATTACAAAAGTTGCCGAGAACTGCTTGGAGATAATTTCAAGAAAATTTTTAACGAGTTGCTGGTGTTGTTGCCAGACACAGTTAAGCAACAAGAACTGCTTTCTGCTCACAATGATTTCAAAATCAAGGAAAAGCAAAGTTCAAACAAATCCAAAAAGAACAAGAAGAATGTTTGGCAAACTGACTCCAACTCTGATCTCGACTGCTGCATCTGCCCAACATGTAAGCAAGTACTAACGCAGCAGGACATTGTCACTCATAAAGCTTTGCATATTGAGGATGAGGAGTTCCCTTCCTTACAAGCAATCAGTAGAATCATCAGTTAGCTCTTATGAAGACCAATAAAACAGTTTCTGTCTATGAATATGCACTTTTTTGGAATGAGGTTTGACAGTGTAGTGTGGCTGAGAGCCGGTGCCAGTTGAGTACAGATACACAGGTAACTGTTAGAGAGCCTTCTCAGTGCTGTTCATATGTGCAAAGGGATCACTGGACTGCACCGTAGCTAATTAACATCCAAAGTCTGAGCTTCCAAAATGCCTGAGTAGAGTTAGGCCAAAATTGCAGGGTGGGCAGGCAGGGGGCCACCTTTCTCCTGTAACATGCAATAGCTGAGAAAATACTTTCTGATCTGAAGTCTGACTGGGGACACAATAGGGGAATATGCATCTGGCTTGGGGGGGTTTCTTTAGGGAAGGGTGGGAGCAGAGGGGGGGAGATATTGAATCACTGAAGTGAATAGAAGCAGAAGTGACTTCCCTTATATTCTGATTTTTGTGCTGTTTCTGTGACCACAGAAATTGAAGCAGTCAGGGGTGCAGAGATGCAGAACTGCTCCTACTCGCTGGTGAATAGGGCTGTTTCAGTTGTGTGTCTGTAAACGTTGGGCTGCTCGTATAGCTAAGAATATTCCTGTCTGAAAACTGAATTAATTTTACTACTTGAAGAATTGGACTGATCTGTGTGATGAGTTGAACCTGAGGTTTGAAGTTGCCTCTGACCTTTTATGTAATATGTTCTTTAAAGAAACTTTTTTTTGTAGCACTGCATGTAGAACAATAATGTTAAGGCTTTACTTTCTGTAAAGCACACTTCACGGTGATTTTATTTAATGATTGCCACGTTTCTATTTCTTGGATGTATTAATGGTGGTAGCTCCAACCAACGGCATATTGGGATATTAAATGCTGCTGATCACTGACCATGTTTATCTGCAGTGCCTTTAAGTGCATTTGTGTGTTTACAGTGCGTCTGCACTAACGAGGATAATTTGTTCAGGCTATGGAGTGTTTACATCCTGTATCTCCCTTGGTGATGTTGGTCTGCAGTAGCTTTGCTCATGTTGCTTGCCATCTGTAACTTCCACCTCTAGGAAAACAGGAGCTGAATCTATTCATCATTTGAAATAACTTCTCCAGCAGCGGCTATGATGTGGCAGAATGACATGTCCTCCCTGTAGTGCACTTCCATGGCTATAATTAAGCGTCTGATTCTTGCCCATCTTTGCAGACCAGGTTTAGTTATTTTTAACATGTTGAGATTAATTTATGTAATTTTTAAGTGACAAAACACTGCTTTTATATAAGCGTTTCTATGAAATTGAGCTCAGTCTATTACTGAAGAGCTAGTCCTGGCTACAGCATTTCTTCTTTGCCTTATACTCGTTAATTTTGCTTGCTGTCAGGCTGCAAAGTGCTTTCGCTTTCTTTTTCCAAATAATTCAGACTGTTTTGAATACCTGAATGTGTTGTATTCAGCACAGGGGCCAGACTGCATGCCCTGAAAGGGGAAGGGAGGAGCATTAAGCTGCATGGCTGTTGATAAAATGCATGAATACATGGTGACTAGTAACGCTGCCGTGTTCCTGGTGCAGGGCGCTGCTTCTTGAGCAGAGCCAGGTGTGCCACCACCACGCCGGTGCTCCAGTTTGGATGCCAGCTGCCCAAGTCGGCAACGGATCTACATCCTCAATTCTTTCCCCTGACTGCCCGTTGGGTTTGTAAAGCTCAGAGGAAACAAAGCGCGTATCTTCTGCAGGAGTTTCTGACGTCTTCCCTTTATTTTTCAGTTTATTTTCTTCTGTTAGCAAATACGTAAGTTCCCAGCTGGTAGGTTGAGAACTCACGGTGCTGCTGTAAGTTTCCTCGAGGTGCTCGGTTCTCCTTGGCCTGACGATGCAGTTTCCTTGCTCCCTGTGCTCACCTGATTAAATAAAGCATTACCAAATTTGTTCAGGCTGCTTTTATTCATTTTAAACTCTTTATTGAAAATAAGTTGCAGTTGGTACACAGACACTGAAAATACATCATCACAGGTTGCTCTCTCAAAAGATATTTTTTTATATATATTTATATATATATATACAAAAGTTGTAAACATTTTTAACTTATTTCCATACACAGTCCACTTTATACTACAATCCACGTAAGGTTAGTGACAACTGCAACTCGTGGAAGCGGTCTGCTTATACAGAGGTATCTGCAAAAGAACTTAAATTTGCAAACCACATTTGGTATCAGTTTGTTATTAAAACTTGTAAAGAATCTGAGGTTTAAATGCATATTGCAACAAAATACAGGCAGCTGAACTTGGATTTCAAGTTGGTACAGTGAAGGCCATGTCTGAGCCTCATGGGTGGTAGGAAGTTGACACATAGCTTCTAAATGCAATCTAGAGTAGCATTATGAATAAAACAGAGTGGAACTCAACTTGTCTGCTCTCCCCAGGAAGACAAAGATGGCTGAAAGGAAGTCTGCAAATATTATACAGCTTTTAGAGAGAGGAATATTGATACTACACTTTTACTAATGAATAGACAACGATTGCAGTTGGTTTAATTCTGTTCAACTGCTCTCATGGCTGCGGCAGGCAGAAGGGCAGCAGCTATGAGTGGGGGAATGGGACAGCGCTGCTGAGAAGGGGACTGATAGCTCCCAGTAAAGAGCTATCAGTCAAATCATATCAAATGGAAAAAGCAGAGATGCCAGAGCTGTCACTGTTGTAGCATGAACTCAGCACTGCTGTGCAGCTACCTGCAGACTGCCCAATGGGAAACTCATCTTAAAAAGTGCCTCACCAAAACAGCAGGTCAAATCCAACTGCTCGTGGACATGGTTAAAGGACAGGAGATGGTGAAGCACATTGCTGGGGAGACCATTTTACTGAGTATTGGTTCAGCAAAGCATCCACCTTGCTAGGAATAGCTTAAGATGCCGGGAGCAATTTCCAATTGATGTCTTTATTTCAAATCCTTTTCTAATAGGTTTAAAGTATAAGTTCATTAAAAAACAAACAAACAACAACAAAAAAGAAAACATAATGTGGTTAACTTCAATGCTGAGAAATGTCTGTGTTGTCCCAGCAGAGCCTCATAGAGCACAAGGATCTGGTAGAATAAATCTCCATGAAGAAAAGGTACAGGCTTGCTCATGGTCTATTCTTTATGCTGAAATTCAGCCCTGATGCTACACTGGAGCTGTCAGCACGTGAGGCTGAGGGCAGCCCGGTCAGCTGCCAGATTTTTGGAGGGCTCTACAATGGCTTCTGAAAGCAGCATGGGGCTAGCAGCCAGCAGGGCATGGATTTGCTGCAAAATGCTAGCATGTCTATAAGGGCTGGTCTGCAGGGTTACAAGGAAAGCAGCTACTGTCCACTGTACCATGGTGAACTTACAGAGAAAAAAAGTGGGTGAAAGAAGTATGAGAGAGTGATGATAAGACAGTCTGAACCTCAAATGAGATACTGCAGGGATCCAGCAATTCTGCTCTTACAGCCCATACCTGCACACGCAGTCTGACTGACCCATCATGAAGATGCTACAACAGTTAACAGACAGCACTGCAGGGCCTTGCAAAGTGCTTGGAAACAGGACGCTGTGCAAGGGGTAGGCATGAGTCATCACAGCCAGGGAGAGGGCTGGTGTCTCACGCTTCCTTAATTAAGGTTTTAATTCAGCAGAGCCTTGTGCTACCAGCCTGGGGGATGGGGAATTACATAGGAGCTGAGCACCAGTCGCCAACAAACCAGGAACTGTTTTTCTTTCAAGGTGGCCGACTGCTGTTTCCAAGGCATGAGCATCTTAGGTGTCGCAGTGCCACTTTAATTACATTTTTTGCCACCCTGATGCAGACTGAGGAACGACTGTGCTGACCTCATCACTGCTGCCTGCAAAAATTGCACCAACTGAGGGATGCCTGCCGGCTCCTCCAGCAGCACCTGGAGCAGGGGAAGGTTTCTCTGGCAGTGTTGGCAATAGCCAGACCACAGCCATGAAGCAGCTTCTGCTCTGCCTCACCCCTGCCAGGAAACCCGGGCACCAAAGCCCCTTCCTTTCCTGCTGAGTACAGCGCATCCAGGTCCTCACGCACAGCACCAAGCAGAATTTAAACATAATAATGCATTCTGGGGAGCAATGACTTATTACAAAAGTAATAAGAAGCTGACCTTGAGAAGAACGATGGTACCTGGGGCCTGGGGATGAAGTCACAGTTGTGCTGCTGTCCCCATGCCACAGTGGCTGCTCTTAGCTCAGTGATGGCGTGGGGATGCATGGGTGTGTGGGTCCATGTCCCACAGCCACGGGTGGGAGGTGTGGAAAGAAATGCAATGTAGGCCTGGGGTGCTTACATTCAGATGTTGTAATATTCAGCACGTTTACACCACTGATCAGGACACTTCTCGCAGTCAGACAGAACTTTAGTTCTTTACGGTTACAAGGAAACTCTGGAACAGTTATATAGTTAGAAAAAATACAATGTACTGAACAAACATTATCTCACATACAATCAATTTAAACATTTAAATTGATTATAATTTTACTAAAATATTAACACAAGTACTGTTTGTGCTGCTAAAATTTCAGTGTTCCCTCTAAGGAAAATATTGCTACAGTTCTACTGTACCCTGTATTAAAATCTTTTGCCCTTTTATTTTCAGCAAGACTGACTCTAGAAAAATCACAAGGGTTAGAGAATTAACTTAGGCTTATACTCTACTGGGGTTTGGGTGTCCCCACTCGATGCACAAATTTCTCACTGCTCACCTACCTCAACCAGCACAGGCTGAGAGCAGACACCCCCAAGGCACCTTTCTTGCTTCTTGCATCAGCTCCAGGAGCCTCCTCCATCAGCAGTGCAGCATCCTCCGTCCCCTGCAGGGAGCAGCTATGCTGGCAGCAGGGCTGAGCTCTTCCTAATACCAAGTTCACTTCCGAGTGGATGGCAAAGGTACTGGGGGGACATTGTGGAGCTGTCACTGTAAGGAAAACCTGTAAGGGATGCCAGGTCCCTTTGTCACCACACACAGAGGGCTGGGCTCTGCAGGAGAAGTGCCTGAGCTGGGAAATGCCCGCACAGCTCCATCAGCACTGGGTGCTGCCAGGCAGATCCGGATCCAGGAAAGCCAGCACTCACTGTAAATGCAAGTTTTAATCTGACCTAAATAGTGGGGCATTCAAGTTATGCATTTTGTCACTGATAATGACTGCCTGTGATGAGGTTTGCTGCTTATTAATTAATGCATTTATTTGCAATTTAGCAGCAGAAATGAGCTGTGCTAATGATGATGACAAAAAAACTGTTGGATTTTTTTTGCTACAAGAACAGCTGGGGCAGTCCTTTATCTATTGCTTGTGAGGCCAGAAGGCAACAAACAGCTCTGCCAGCAACAACAGCGCAGCGAAGGATCCCTGCAGCCAGGTGAGCTGGGGGGACTCTGCCACAGACAGGCCCACTGCTCAGCCACTGTGCTCTGTCCTCAGCAGCACCCAGCTCTGCTCACAGCCACTGCACACCCAGCACGTCAGCTGCTGATGAGCATCTGCTGCACTTTTCAGATTGACTTGGTATTAACAAGGCTGTAATTCTGCTGCTGGTAACCAAACTCAGCCTCCTCCTCAGGCGTTTATCATCCACTCTATTCTCCCACTATGGGCAAACATGTGCCACATGCACCCCCACAACAGACTTCAAAGCCCATCGAGTCCTTTCGGTGCTCGCTTTGAATTCTGCATCACCAGGGACTGCAGTGCAACACACACACATTTACACCTGAGGATTTTGCTGCAATTACGACAGATGGTGGCTGCTCCCAGTAGAAAAACACAAGTTACATTCTGCTTCCTAATTGACTTAGAATTTGAGTCACTGTGGCACCCACACCTTTTGTGTTGGCAGCTCTGGGTCTGAGGGTGAGCAAGAGTTCAGTGTTGCCAATCAGAACTATTTGGAAATTTCAAACTTCAACAACCCCACAATGAAGTGGAACTGTAACACGCCATATTTTCCACTGATAAAAGCCTATTTCTAGTTAGCAGACAACTATTGCTAAATTCTTTTCCAAAGCAAGTTTCAAACACATCTTTCTGTATCCTCAACCAGAACCACGTGGAAGCACAGAAGCTATTTGGATATTCAACATAAAACCCAAACTTCTGTGCTCCCATGCACCCTGAACTATGTTTGAAACACCCGTTTGGTCGTGGCTTTTTGTACAATAAATATATACAAATAAAAGTAACACAGACACCACTTTTTTCTTTGTAAATTTGGCACTTTCCATGGCCTCTGCTCTCTGTGCTGTACATGAAAGCTCTGCCAGGAGTGGGACTAACCCAGGGCCAACCGCCCCAGCTGCAGCCCCCCTCACTGCAATGAGGCCACATCTGTGTTAGCTCTGGAAGAACGAGATGAACAACTCATTAGCTACCTTGTTTTCTAGCAGGAAAAAGGTTTTTTTTTTGGCTTTCCCAGGCACTCTGTGGCACCTAGTGCCCAGTGGTGCTAAAACAAGCCTCGAAGAAGGTACTGACTTATCTTCTGCCACATGGAGTAGCGACCTTCTTTCTTCCAACTTAGAGGGAACACTGCTTTTATAAAACCCTTGGACAGGTAAGACAAGAACCAATACCACTGTACAGAATTCACTGCACAACTAGCTAATAGTAAGGAACCCAGCACTGACTTGCCACATTAAGGAAATGGTACTGAATACATTTGCAATCAACCGGTTAACTGTACTGCACCATAGGACTCGGTCTATTTGTACATGGCCGCACGCCCTCCTCCCTCAGTATGCTGGCACTTGGTAACCTTTCGGGTTGGCGTCCGAGGTCTCGGTGAACGGGGGACTCTGGTAGGTCTCTGTGCTCTCAATGCCACTGCCAGTGGGGTACCCGGGATACGCAGCATTGGGGTCGGTGGCAAACTGGTCGGTGGCAAAGAGCGACATGTCGGTGCCCAGGCGGTACCGCTGCAGTGCCTTCAGTGCCAGTGCGACCTGCAAGGGATGAAGAGATTTGGGGGGAGAGCCAAGCACCGTGTGGGTGATTGCTGCCTCCTGCTCCTCCGCAGCCATAGAAACCACCGGCCCGGGAGGAGCCAGGTGTGCAGGGCATACTGGTGCTGCACCACCGTGCGCCGCTGTGCCACACCGCACCACCTTGCATCAGCACTCTGTGCTTCCCTCTGTCCCTCTGTCATCCTTTCCCCCTCTCCGTGCCTCCCAAATCACAGAAGAGGCATCACAGAGATGCTTGCCCTTCAGCCTCCTAACACTGTTCATATTCATGCTGCAAAGCAAAACCTTCCATTGAGACCTATGAGTTCTCCCCACGCAAAACCAAAGCCCACACTGTGTTCAGATCAGGTGATCCTGCTGTCATCAAGGAAGTGGCACCATCAAACCAACCGCTGCAAGGAGTGGAAGCTGTCCCAGGCCAGTGAAATAGGTCAGTCCTGCAGAGACTCCTTCACCCTTCCCCAGGTTGCAAATATTCAGGTCACAAATTGTGGGAAATGGAAGCAGCAGAGCTGTGAGAGACCTGCACTCACCTTTATTTCAAGAGGTTTCATTAACAATTCAATTAATTTTTAAATGACGGACTCGGGATAAAAAAACCTGCCCACAGACACCAAGACTGGCACAGCCTCAGCCCTCCCTGTAAGCCCCAAAGGCAACAGGTGTTTCCCTGCCCTAAACTTATGGCCCTTTAGCATTTCCTCTGGCCCAACACTATTTCCACAGCCCTGGCACCAGGGCAGCATTAAGCCCAAGAGCTGCAGGCACTGCTGAGCACAGGCTGGGTCTAGCAACCGTCTGCAATGGACCTCATGTATTTGCTGCAGCGGTTTGCACCTCTCCTGAGGAAAGCAGCAGAGCAGACAGCCTGGTTTCCCCAAGGGATGCCAAAATCCCCCACAACCCTATGGGACAGGCTCATCATGGTGTACTCCTGGGGACTCATTTGCTTCAAACCAAACTACTCTCTGGGGTCTGAAATGAGGGCAGCACATGGGCAGCAATATGTTTTTGATGGAAATGTAAATTGCTAGCTGCAGAAGAAGTTTGGAAGTTCCCATGAAGAGGGGACTGGAGCTGGGGCTTCCTGGGTAAGAAGCCACAGTTTCAGCTCCCTGCAGAGGGAGAAGGACAAACTGCAGGTTTCTTCAGTACAGCCCTTCACCACTCACCAGGGTTCACTTCCCCAAACTGAGCCCCAGATTCCTCCTTCAGCGCAGTGCTGAGCCCGTAGTAGGTTTCATTTCTCCTCTCCCCAGTCTAGCTCTGAGTTGGGTAGTTTCTTCTGTAATTAAATCTGTGCCCTATGTATATCCACATGAACAAAGCCCAGCTCTGGAGAGAAGTATCTGCCCCACGTGGTGCTTGGACCCTCACCATGACAGTGGCAGGCAGTACTTGTACCATAATGCCCTGGGTATAGTGCTGTACCCCTACATAAAGAGCTACAGGTCTCACAGGTAGGGCCCTTGAAAAGTCCAGAAGCTGAACTCACCCAGACGATGATGGAGAAGAAGGAGAAGGCAATTGCTGCCCGAGCAGCATCTGCTCCTTGCGAAGCCCCTTTGCTCATTGTTGTCCGCTGCCACTGGTTTGCTAGGAAGCAGAAGGCTACAAACCACAGGAAGGACAAGAAACCTGGAGGAGAACAGAGCCAGTCAGTGCTGATCCCGCCATCACCTCCTCTGCTCCAAGAACCCCTGAGATCTGGGTGTTGATGCACAAACATTGCCACCAAGACATTCAAACAGCAATAGTGGTCCTGGGTGCCTTATCCTGTGGCATGAGCCTAACAGAGCTATTTTGAAAGAGGTGAACTTACAATTGCTGAAAAAACTGAACTGGAGAGAACCTGTAGCATCATCTTGTCTGTTGCCTACCTTCAGTTTAGCTCACCTAAACCTTACCTTCATCTTAAGCCTTAAGGGACAGCACAACTCTAGACACAGCCTTCTTGCACTCGGTGGGACTGCAGCCTGCTCACAGGCACCAAGGTGCTGCCAGCCCACCCCCCAGCACCCTGCTGTGCTCACCTTTTGTGTCCTGGACACCTGTGGCTTTCAGAACCTTAGGGCTGGGCACTGAACAGCTGCTCAGCAGGTGGAGGGGGCTGTGTGCCTGCTCCCAGCCTCACTGAGCTTCAGGGATCAAGCAAAAATGCTCCAGTGATTATTTCTTACTGGAACCAAGGCTGGCTGATAAAGATAGGGCTGCAGCTTCTCTAATTCAATCACCAACCAACAGCACTGCCTGATGTCAGGGAGCTTAGAACAGTCACAAAGCTAGCCACAAGCACACACTGTAACAAGCAGTAACACTTTACAGCGCCATGAAAAGAAGCTGCATAACCTGGAGCCTTCCATGATGCTGTTTTAAGGGCCTCCAGCTTTTTGAGCATCCCCAGCACAAAGCTCCCTGCATTTGCCAGTGTGCACACAGAGATCCAGGCCCAGCAGCAGGATGCTGAGCTACAAGCCTCTTCTCAGGGATTATCAGCACATCAGAGCGAGCAGCCATGCTGCAGCCCCACGGACGTAGCACAGTCTGGCCGCAGGGAGAGGAAAGCAGCTTCCTTTTTGCTCCTCTTTATCTTACCAGCTCTTAAGTACAATAAAAAATGCATGCTCATGTCTAAACACCGTGCAAGATTTATAAGGCTTCTTGCCTTTAATTTAGAATTTGTGCCTACCTGCAATTTAGGAAAACACTCCTTGTTTCCTTTTCTTACACAACTGGACCTGGGAAAGATGCTTTGGGCAGCTTAGCCAAACCATGCTCTTGATCTGCCCTTACAGCAACACACCCTCCAGCTAGGATCACCCATGCTTTCCTCTTCCATATTCCAGACTAACAAAACAGCCTTGTTTTTCTTTTTTTTTTTTCTTTTTTTTTTTTTGCATAAGACGGTTAATGCCTGCTACCAAAGCCACTTCTGCATACACATTTTCACTGTCGAGATGATCCACCTGTCCTCAGTGGTACATGAGACCTCCCATGCTCACAGAGCAAAATTCAGGAAGAAGTTTCTTGCTTCAGATCCATACATTTTGGACACAGCGGTATTGGGAAGATGAAAGACCAGAGATGAAATGTGAGAGCAACTCATAGCAGGTTAACTCACAGCACTGTTGTGCATACTCAGGGGCATCCTTTCTGTGGGGCCATCCAGAGCAGGAACAAAGGGACAGGGGGTTCTCCAGCAGGATTAGGCTTTATTACTGGTTTACAGGGAGCTGAACTGTTTGCAAGAATCTCAGTGTCACAAAGCTGACACTGTGCCACAGCCATGGCACAGGGACTCCCCACCGCCTAGTGCTCTAAGCCCCATCTGTCAGTGGTATCTTCCAAGGGTTTTCAGGACTTAAAATGACATCATCCACATCTCTGACTGTGCACCGGCTGTGCTGGGTATCGCAGCTAACAACTTCCTCTGCAACACAGATACTGGAGCTGCTGACCTGCCCAGTGCTGACTGCTGGGCTCTGAGGCCTTCAGTGGGAACTGCCTAGATGGTGTTGCTCCTGCTGCTCCCCATGTGCACCTCACTGAGGTCTCACGATGCACACAAGCCTCTGTTCTTCTGACATCAGGATAGCTCTGCTGAGTTCCTGAGAAGAAAACTGGTTCTCTGCAGGCCCTGGAAAAGGGGGAATACAGTATTGCTGCCAATGGACAAGACAGGGTCAGGTATTCAAAGCACCTCCAGAAGTACCAGGCGGTGTTTATGCCATTTGAAAAGCTGACACGTGCCTGTGTGTGAGATCAGGCTTCCCAGTGAGCTCTAGGAGGAACTATTTTTGTTCTGTACCAGCACCCGTTTCCATTTGTGATCATGTTCACCCTCTGTTAGCACTCCTGTGTGATGAGACTGTGCCCAACACTGTGACTCATGCCTGGGATTTGCTGCCTCCTCTCACCTGCACATCCCAGCATCCAGGCTACCCTGGTGCCAGCTGGGTACCATCTCATAGTTTCAGTATATTTCCAGGACCAAGTGGAAATGAGTATTTGGGACGTATGGGTTGATATCCATGGATTTTAAGACCCTGAGGCTGATCTGACAGTGGGTTGTTGTGGTCACAAGCACTGCTCCTGAATCCTGGTGAAAACACGCACAGGAGCAGCTCTGCACCCTCCAGCATGCCAGAGAAAAGGAAAATACCAGGAATAGCTGTAAGAGCCAGCAGATAATTATAGTTTTAGGATTTGTAGACAACAGAGTGCAAACACCAGGAAATATACATTACAGTCGTAATTACAGCCTGGTTCCAAGCAACACACATCTACAGGAGCAGCTGTAAGAGCAGATGGAGGATAAAGATGCAAGTGCCACCGACATAGCACTGTGGCTGCCCTGCTGGCACCCAGCATCACCTACCTGTGGACTCAGGAGCTGCAAGAGGAGAGAGCCCCCAGCGCCCCGTGGGGCAGCACCACTGTGAGGACAACCTCTGTCCTGCAGGCAGCTAATGCTCCTTGTGCCTCTGGAGTGGAAACAACAAGCTGTCGGTGTAAGTCCTCAGACCCACCACTGATCTGGTGTACAAGTCCTCCCTCCTTCAAGTGAAAGGAAGCTGTGGGTTAGCAATTTGACCAACTCCTTCCATGACCTTCATAGGCAGCAGCTGCTACTTCTGCTTCCATGCAGCCAGCACCAGGCACTGGGGGAATCCAGGCACAGGGACAGAAGTGACCTTTATTTCTCTCCTCCCACCCACTCACTGCTTGATGCTTCTCACCCTCTTATTTCCCAAATGCATTTTCAGCTTTTACATTAAAGCACACAGTAATGCAGAGATCACGTGCAGAGAGAAAGGAGGAAACAGTCACAAGTAGGAGGAAATCAAGAGCCAAGGAAGAAAAGAAGAGGAAGGGTGCAGTGCAGAAGCCCCACAGTTAAAGTCCCTAGAGATTAACGCAGAGACAGTCAATGCAAATAACCCGCAGTTTGCACTCTATCACATATGTACAGGTTGACTCTGAGGACACAGAGCCCACGGGCTGCAAGCCCCAAACTGCTTGGGGTCACATGCCAGCAAAACCCTGCATTTGATCTGTGCTGCAAGATCTGCTTCTGGAAGCAACCAACTGCCTGCAGTTTCTGCACGAGTGGGAGTACAGGCTACAGCAGTACAGAAGGTTTGGGGCAGCTATAATTTTAGAAAAATGAAAGCACAGAACTAGGAATGGAATAAGATACAGTGGGCACGAACCCACCCTGAGATCTCCCATTGAAATGTGAAAACTTGCAGCAGAAGGGTGTTTTGCACACCAGGGCACTGGTAACAGCTTCACATGCACAGCTCTGGCCCCCATGATCAAGAGAGACAAATACAAGTCGAGGTATGAACTGCAGGCATGCGGAAGGGAACAGAGAGTCCATCTGGTGCGAGGAGACATGCAGTGAGGCTCTCAATCAGCAAATGAGAGCTCCACGAAGGAGTTTGATTGAGGTACGAAGCAGGATACATGGTGCAAAAACAGGGTCTGGAGCCAAAGAGCTGGAAGGTCCCCTCCATACCCACATCCCACGCTGAGACCCTCGATTCAAGCTTGCACAAGCAGCAGGGGAAGGTCACTGGTGCACACTGGCACTCAGCTGAGTAAGAAGCATGCTGCTACTCTCACATCCCTCCCAGCAGCACAACTAGCCTGTAAGCAGTTTGCTCTGCAACATGGAAGTGGTCTGCCCGTTGGTAGAAACCAGAAAGCATGCAGAGGGGAAGAACCAAGGGAAGAGGAAGGACCCTTGCAGGTGACACTGCACTCAAGAGTAGCACACTCATCCCCTAGTCCCAGTAATAAAGTCAGCACTGGCAGGTCAACTATATTTGTGGATGGGAAGGACTTACCAGGACAGAGCCCTGGTTGAACACTAAAGCCTGTCCCCATGAGCAGAGCAATGCCTGTGGGCCGTCTTCTGCAGCTTTCTGCAGAGCCCCATGACTGTGCACACTATGTATGACAAGGACAACAAAGGAACAAGGCAGAGATGGCCCCATTTCATACAAGCCTGGCAAGGGAGAGTGCAGCTGCTACAAGGTGAAAATCAGGTAAGGATCACAGCCTCACACCAAGACACACATCCAGGTAGAAGATGGATGTGGACACTCCCCTTCTATTTGAATTGAAGAGCTGCAGGCACCAAGCCCCACAGAAAGGGCTGTAAATACCAGCTCACAATGGCTGGGCACCGGAGCTCTAGCACCATGGAAATGAGCTTTCCAGCAAGGAGAGGACATCCTTAACTACAGGCAAGCATAGGCAGTTGATGATGGATGTTTTCATCTGGGACCAGAGAGTCATCAGCTGTGCTTGTGCTGGATAAATCACCTTCAGACTTTGCTAACACAAGAGCCTGGAAATCGAGAACATCAGCTGCAAACTCAGCCAGAAAACTCCCAGAGCAGCCAAGCAGAGGACAGTGTCTCCCAGCGCTGCACAGCCCATCAGCTCCTGTTCATGTGGCTGAGTCAAGGGCTTGGGACAGAACAGACAATCCACGTGAGTCCTTGGGAGATCCAGAGCTACCGGCAAATCCCAGCCCTGTAGGCAGAAAGGGATGGCAATGGTGTCTTAGCTCCTGCTGTAGAAGCATGCTTCTGCTTTGTGCAGAAACACATGCACAAAGTGAAAACAGATCCAGATGTAACTGATGAAATGTGACAACCAAGCTTTTCTTTCCCAAGTGACCTCAGTGATCCCAGCTTCAGAAGCAACACAGGTGAGCAGGACACCTCGCTGACCCCAAACTACCACATACTGGCTTCCCCACTGACGCCTCTGGGTTCACTGTTGGACAAGACAACCCATCCTTCTCCCTAAGACATGAGTTGTGCCATGGCCTGAGAGATGAGAGCAGAACTCAAGCACGGAACTGCAGGCACAACGATGGCCCTGCATATCCCACAGAACCAGCAGTGTCCATGACAAGCATTGCAAAGCCAAAGTCGTACCTGAAAAGCCCAGGTCCAGCAGGACAGCTCGTTTGCGGTCCTTCACGCTACTGATCTGCTGGAACTGGAGGTCCACAACAAGGAAGAAGATGCACCCGAAGAAGGCAATAATGCCAATGGCAATGCCATAGCTGCAGGCACTCTCATTCTCGTTGAAGATGCAGTGTAGCTCAGGGTCTGTGCCATCCTTGTTCACATAGCACTCGTTCACAATGGAGCCGAACACCACGATGGAAAAGATCTGCAAAAAGGAAGGAAAAAACACAACTTGCAGCTGCTTACATTTAACTGTTTTCCAACAGCAAAATAATTGGATTCAGTCTTGTGAGGCTCCACAGCAACATGGCATTTGTTAGATAGATCCCCACACTCAGCTGGCTGGTAGCTCTATGTGATGGGCTGGCGGATGGCATCTAGGGCTCCAGTTGCTGTGAACCTGTTTGTTTTCAGTGGCTTGGCTTGTGGTGTGTTTTAAGAGATGGGGAAGGAGGGGAAGGGAAAACTAAACAGATTAGTCAGGTCTCTGCACAGTCTTTCTGCTTGTGCTGCTCTGCACCATCAGACTGCACTCAATGAACTCCCTTGTGTAACTGCAGAGCAGAGAGAAATGAAGTTACGGATAATGGAGATGCTGAATGCACACTGGAGGGTGAATGGGGTGTTCGGGGACATGGGGAGCAGCTCACCTGGGTGTCATGGGAAGGAGGAAGAGGTTATGGTTGTGCTGCCATGCAAACAATGGGGCAATTCAACCCCATAGCAGAGGCTGAAGGATGCAGTGCCTGCATCTGTTATGTAGTGACCCAGTTCCAGCCCTGCAAGGGACAGTAGAGAAGGAGCTCGCTGGTGGCTGCCCCATTCCTGCTGCTGACTGCTGGGACCCACTGCAGAGCCAAGAGTAGGGCTCCAGGCCCCCAGCACACAGCGATGAAGAGAAGCAGCTGCCCCACAGTAGCTTCAACTCCAGCTCCCCAGGGCTTTGCCTCACATCCTGGCAAGAAGGGAGCTGGGTCATAGCATGTGGCTGTATCCATAAATGCCATTCACAGTGCTGCATGCCTAGGTAAGCCCCTTATCCCTCTCCAAAACCAAAGGCAGCAAGCAGAAGTCACAGGAACAGCTGCACTCACTCTTGCAACCTGAGAAGCACTGTGCTGCTGCTTCCATTGCTGGGCTTAGAGCAGCAAGACCTGTGGATGCCCTTGCACCACACTGTGCATCTCTGATCTTGTCACTTGCTGCCAGCACCACAGGATCCCTGCATACCTCCTTACCCTGCTGGCTCCCAGGATGCAGCCACATATGCAAGCAGAGACCACACACAGCTCTTCCACTGCTTCCTCTGCAGTCACAGCCCTGTACTGAGCACACAAGACCGAGACGAGCAACAGCCAGATACAGCAGCTCACAGCCACCTGCAGTCCACAGCTCTTGCAGTCACTCTGCCTGCTGACACTTTACCTTGCTCCCTAGTGCATAAGGGCAGGGCACCAACAACAAACAAACCATTCAGAAAGCTTCCAACACACTGCAGTGTAATGCTGTGATAGCACAAGCACTGGCCATGTCTCTCCCCTGGCTGCCCTGCAGTATTCCACACGGACAGCCCTTCTTCCTCTCCTCCACACTCCTCCCAGCTGGGGTGAGGCTGGGACAGAGGCAGTTCCAACTGAAGCTACTTGCAAATGCAATTGTTTTAATCAGCAAACCTGTCTTAGATCCTCTCCGCTAACTCCCCTCCATATTGGAGGGAACAACAAAGAAGCACTACTACAAGAGTACAAACATATGACAGATTGGTGCAGGGTATTTTCTTTGTGGGGCGCCATCTGAAATAAATGATGAGCAGAAGCAGTGCTAACAGTCTCTGGAGAACATCCCACCTTAGGTGTGCAAGCAGCTAGCAGAGCACCTGCCCCATGCTCACTGCCTGTTCCACAAACCCATGAGCAGGACAACCAGGGACAGAGTTCATCTTTAAACTGTCAGCTAGGAGCTCACTCCTCTTGCACTTGCCATTCAAGTTAGCTCACTGCTGGGCCATGTTGGATGATGGAGATCCTCAAGGACCTGCCTGTCAATTGAGCAGGCATCCCTGTGCTACCCAGACATCCTACTTTCCTTCCAAGCATCCCCTCATCTTCAAATTTAACCAAGGCCTGGGGTTCTTTCCCCAATCCTCCCAGCCCCAAGCACTACCACAGGCTCACTGCTAACGTGAGTCACTGCCTGCATTCACACCCAGCTTCTCGTTGTCTCACCATGACAGCCACATCATCATGTAAAGAACAACAGGGCTGCAGTGTATGAAGGAAGCAACAAACAACAAACAGCAATAATAATTTTCCCAGAGCTTTGGCAGTAGCTGTAATATCAGCAGTTGTAAAAATCTGTTCATAAATAATGCAAAATTGTTATTTACTATCAGAAATAGCAGCAGCATTTATAAAACAGGCCCTGGAATAAATAATATGATTCTGGAAAACATGAATAATTGAGAACCTCTGATTCCACTGGATTATTTCTCTAGCAGGCCAGTGAACTTGCACTTAGCTTCTCAGATAAGTGTTTTAGTAAATCCTCCTAGGATTAGCAACCTGCCTTACTTCTTGGTGCTTTCAGATGTTTCCTGTCCTCACAGCCTGGCTGGGTGATGCAGTGCCACGGTTGCCCACAGAGTTGATGCTGCTCCTGGGGGAAAGCAAAACCTATGCTGAGCAGAGCACGTCAACAGGCTAGAATGCAGGATACCCAGGTCTGGTAAAGGAGGATGCCCAGAGAGCAATCATGGAGGAGCACAAAAGCCAAAAGGTGGCCGTAATGCTCACAGCACACCTGGGACCAAAGAAAATGTCACCAGAGATGGTACTCGCAGATATCTCACTGCTTAGCTTTAAATTCCAGTGAGTTTTGCTCCGCTCAGCGCAGGGAATTCCAGCTGTCTTGCAGCTGGGGGATCCTGCAGAAAGGGGCTGAGGGCTGAGACAACCACGGGATGCGCAGCCCAGCCCAGCAACAAACAGTGAGTGCACGTGTTGGATGGAGGCACTCAAAACATCACGCTGACTGAAGGACGTCTGTCAAAACAGGCTTGTCAGTGAGAACAAGTCTTTCCATGTTTTTTCTCCCCCTCTCCTCATGATTGATATTAATTTTCTTAAAAAACAAAACAACAACTGGTGCTGGTAATTCTCTTTTTAATGAGAATAGAGTTGGTGTTGTTTTGCTATGTGTAGGTTAAAAGAAAGTTGAGGAAATGGGTGTAGATGGGGGAAGAGCAAAACCCATAGGATTTTTTTTTTAAGTTCATGAAAAACAAGTGCCAGTCCCCAACTACCTCCACAGCCCTCACTTGCTCAAGGTCAACCAGTTCATCAAAGACCCAAGAGAGAAAATGCAAGGTCAGACTCTCCACAAGTGGATGGAGAAGCGCTCTGGTTAGGAGGATGCAAGAAGAGCTGCACACACTGCAACACAGATGAGCTGTTTGTGCAAATGCAGAGCTGTCCAGTATCCCTGAGCAAGAGGGGACACAACCAGGCAGCAAGCTCTTCTGTAGCACAGGACAAAGGGGTGTGAGTACAGCAACCGATGATGGGGTTTGAGTACAGACCATGACAATGGAAAACAACTGCTGCACAGCTGAAACCAGAGGGCTTTGAGCATCGCCCTATGACCAGTGCTGCAGTGATGCACCCCAGGGGCTCTGGGGCAGACAGGTGACAGTGCCCAGTTGGTGGGCAGCACACTGCTGAATGGCACCTAGCTTTCTCCAAAAGAAGGGAAGGAGCAGCCTGCTGCAGGGTTTGCTCACACCAGGTTTTTGCCATCTGGATATGGGTGGCTGGCCAGGCTGCCCTGGCTTGGGTCTGCCATCACACTTTGCAGATCTACATTCCCTCCTACAGCACGAGAGTGCCGGACCGCAGACCTGCAGGTATTCTACCCACACTGCTTTCAGCCTTCTGTCACCCAGGCACCTGAAATGTGCATATGGAGTTCTGACAATCTAAGCACAGTCATCAAGAGGAAAACAAAAAGCAAGAAACGCGAGAGCATGAGCTGAAAGCACCAGTGTGTGAGCTGTCAGCCATCTTAAGGTGAGATGTTTCCAGTGTCGATGCACTGTGCTTCAATCGGGGGCCTACGAAAAAACACTGCCAGAAGGTGTGGAGTTGTAGGAGACTGCAGAACCTTGCTTTGATTACACACACAAGCAACTTCCAATGTCAACATCGAGGAAATCTAACGGCATGGAGAAAAATGATCTACCCCTAATTCACTCTGCAGTCAATGGCGATAGGCACAACCCAGATGGACAGAGCCAGCACCTACATCAGGGCGAGCCCTTGCCAGATGCTGCCTTCTCCAGCCCCCTCTGCTCCTTGAACCATCCCTGAGTGAGGATGGGCAGCAAACAAGAAGGAAAAATTACTGAGGTCAGACATGCACAGCCACATCCTGCCCAGCACTGGGCATTTTAGCCCCCACTGGGCCCTGGGCTGGAGATGCCCTGTACCACAAGGACACCCCGCTTAGATCTGGGCTGCACCCCAGTTTTTCTCACCCTCCGAGCTCAAATTCTGGGGGAATTTGGTCTTCTCCCCATTTCATCCTTACAGCTGTCAGTAACAGCAAAGTTTTCAGCACGCAGCTGCATAATTTACTGGGGTGTGTGAAGGCCAAGAACCACCCTAAGCACTGCCAGATCTCCCATGAGGACTGAGGATGTGGCCACAAAGGAAAGACCTGATGCAGTTGCTGGCACAGAACCGGATAGCGTGATGCCGACCCTAATAGGGTTATGGACATGCCTAATGGGCTAATCAGACTGTGAAGGATGCATGTTGATGACCACATGACTGCTTTTTACTGAATTACTTTTTCTAATGCGGCAAAAGACGTTGGTTGAAACACAGCACCCATTCAAAGTTCCTGGTCTAGTGGCACAATCTGAGCACACATCAAACTGACAGCGTTTGGAATCAGTGATGACAGGAAGACGGAAATTCAGCTGCATTTTAAGCTCAGATGTGGTAAAACTTCTGTATAATTTCATTAACAAAAATGTAAAGCTTAAGTTCAGCCTTTAATCTATAGCCCACGGAAAATGAAAATTAAGATGGAAATCTGGTGACCTTACTGAAAGCAGCCAGTGCTAGACAAAGCCCAGGGCAGCTAAGATCAGAGCACTGACTCTGAGCATTGCTATAAGCTCCTGAGGCACAGCCCAGCCCTGCAGCCCCTCTCTGAGAGCCACAAGCCCTCCGTGCTGGAGGAAACCCTGCAGCCGGGGCAGAGGCAGGCAGGAGGGACACTGTGCCCAGGGTGCATCGCAGCGACCACCCCTTGCTCTTCTGCTGCCTTTTGGCTCCTTAGCTCCTAAGCTGTTCTTTTTTTTTTTTTTTCCTGCTAAAAACAAACACAGCCTATACAACGAGCACACAGCAGGCAGCAGCATCTTTCACCCTCCTAAAGAAACCAAACAAGCCTGAAAGAGGGCAGAAAGGGCCCACTGCTCCCTCCAAGAACAACCTCCTACCCATAACACATCCGTCCTAGTTCTTACCCAACTCATCCCTCAGCAAAGCACATGTATCTCACTGAAAGATAATGATTTACCATATAATGGACTAATACACAGCTCAGTGAAAAGCCAGCACACAAAAACTTCTCCTGGATCTGAGCCAAAGCATTCTCTGGTCCTATAAATTCACTACTGCGTATCAAAGGTTATTGGGATTTCCACTTGCTACGCCCATGGTTAGACAATCAGTTTTGGCTGCTGTTGTCCCATCCTCTAATAAAGGTTATGCTCTTAAAGGCAAAGAAAACCCAAACAAGATGCTGGGCTCAATGAGCTAACACTGTACAGGAACAGCTCCCAGCCAACAGGTGATGAACTACACTCCCGTTCAGCTTTAGGAAACCAGAAAGGCTCCAGGCAGGGCAGGGTAGGTGCCAGCCACAGGCAGTGCTGTACCATGGCACGCACCCTGGGTCAGTGGAGCAGCTCTGAGTCACACCAAAGTCACTGGAAGGAAATGCTGAAGTAACCCTTGAAGCTGTAGGAAACTTGCAGAGATCCAGCATGGCAGAAGAAAGCCCAAAGCACACATGCTGGGGCTGCCAGCTCTTGGGTTGAAAGCTGACATGTCAAGGAAAAAGGCTTTTAGTGTTGCTTTTATTGAAATTCATACCAATCACTAAAAGCATTTACTTTAATAGCATATTTACCATAACTGCTTTTAAAAGTCAAATCTAAAGGTGCATAAAGCAAACAATTCCCCTTAAAAGCTGCATGGCTGCATAGAAGCACGTATAGCCATGGCATGACAAAGAGGGGAGCTCATGGTTCTGCAAGCAGGCCTTGGTGAGCACCGACTTTGTTTTGTTGTGCAAAAAATGCCCGAAAAGGAAACCACAAGAGTGATCACATCTTCTTCTGACAAACTGCACCAGACACAGGGGGGAAGAGATGAATGAGGAACTGTTAAATGCTTCTTTCCAGCTTTTGGTTTTACAGCTTATGCCAGGATAGGTTTTTTTTCCTTTCAGATATTCAGAATTGCTATGTATGGAGAGGTCACGGTATGAGGTAGGATCAGGAATCCCCTGTCACCAAAACTTACATTTGGGAATTTCTAACCCAAAGTCACCATTCACCTGCAGGTCCCTCAGATGTCTGTAAGCACCCGAGCTGAACCCACAGCCCCAAAGCAACAATTGTGTCCTGCTTGGCAACAACACGTTGTGAAACCCCATCAGCAGGCAGCAGCCAGTGGGTTGACGGGTTGCCCAAAGTGAGGGTCTCCACTGCCCACATCTCATTTGAACCAGCACATCTTAAAGGGCCACCAGGGCAGCTCCCTCCTCCAAAAGAAATGCTATCCAGATGGACCTGGACTGGTTTGAAACGTGGGCCCACAAGAACCGAATGAGGTACAACAAGGCTCAGTGTGAGGTACTGCACTTGGGTTAGGGCAAAAAGTGGGGCTGTTGGAGCAGGGCCAGCAGAGGGCATGGGGATGCTTAGACTGGAGCTCCTCTGCTGTGAGGGCAGGCTGCAGGAGCTGCAGGTGTTGAGCTTGGAGAAAAAAAGGCTGGGGTGGCTTTATGGTCCTTTCCAACCCAACCATTCTGTGATTCTGTAACGGCAGCAAGGATTGAGCCTCCAAGGTTTGCTCCTACAGCACAGGTTAAACATGCTTACAAAGATACAACAACAAGCAATAGGAAGGGGAATGATGTGAGAAAAAAAAAATGCCCCAACACCTACACCCAGCTCAAGGGGTTTCTGGACAAACCCACAGCCTGTGCCTATGGGCAGGCCAACAAAGGTGGGGGTTGTGAAGCAAGTAATGGAGCGTTGCAGTGGCTGTGGGGTTGTGCCACACACCCCAGCCTGGCAAAGGAAAGCTTCAGGGTAGAACAGAAAGGCAGCAAGATCTTAGACAGATGCTGCTTTGTAGTGCATCGCCTGCCGCCTCCGTCCAAGCTCTCCATCTTAAAACAGGCTGTGGGTTTGATCTGGCACGAGCAGAAAAGCTAAAAAGAGCCTGGGCACACTTTGCTTTGCAAAAGCTGCAAGAAGTAACAGCAGCCATACATCAGGCGGAACGGAAACTGGCCCCAAGTGCCCAGCTCACACCAACCACATCCCTGCTCATGCTGGAGGGCAGCCGGTGGCACACAGCTGGGTCACAGCATCACAGCATTCGGACTCCACACCCCTGTGCTGCATCTGCAAGGGAGGGGGTCCACAACAGATCTTCAAGTACATGTGAGACAACAGAAGCATCCACATGGCTTCAACATGTACTTTCTAGGCCTTATTGAATCTGGCATGTTGCAAACCCTGTGCATGTCATGTTCATAAAAGCCAATGGGCCCCTCCACCTGCTTAGAGTTGACCCATTCTGTAGTTGTACATGCTCAGTTTTCTGTACCCAGACCTACAAAATGAATGACTTCTCTACTGAACAGCCAACAAGTACATACTCAGATATCTTCTAAGCTGGGATTTTTAGTTCATCTCCCATATGCTGTTCCTGTTGCCCACAAGTCCAAAGAGGGTGAGCTCTCTGGCTGGGTGCTGGCAGATCTTTTTATAGGAAACCCAACTCAACACCTGTTGGCCACTGATTTATCTGACCCTGCCCAAACCAACATGTTGTCAATGATTCACCATGTGGATGATCCCACTGGATCCCAACAAAGTCCTCCAGACTGAAATGATACTCCTAGGAAATGCCTGCCAGCAGGAGCCTCACAAACCCTGCCCCACACCTGGATGCTCCATATCCATAACCTCCACTTTTCTCCACTAATTGAGTCAAGGGCTTTCTCAAAGCCCTGGCAAGTTCACTGACTCAAATCCAGCCAAGCAATTAAGCATGTGGTTGAACTTCGGGCATGTGATTGCCACTGGAATTGCTCATGTGCTTGAAGATAAGTGCATGCTCCCATGTTATGCTGCTCAGGTACTCCAAGGTTCCTCTGCTCAGTGTGATGGCAGCTGGACAGGCAGCCCCTTCCTTCAACACCTCTCCTTCCCTTGCTGCATGCATGTGGCACTGCTGAAGGTGACACAGAGCCAGCAGCCATGGCCTAAATGAGCATGAGCCCAGGGCCCAGTTCTGAGAACCAGAGCCTGCAGGAGCAGAGCTGAGACTCCATGCCGGGGACTTTGGGCATTGCAGAGCTCTCCAGCCATGCACACTTTCAGATGAGGTGAGAGCCAGGCACTGCAGCCTGGCAGCGCAGCTCTCTGGCTGCTTATTCATGGAGCAGATATGGGCAAAGACTTCACTGAGTGGCTGCAGCACAGATCCCACCTCTTGCTCTCCCCTGTACGGCAGAACTCACATATGGGAAAGGACCAGCAAATATGACATCCATTCGGATGAACAGGGGGAGCTGGGCAGGGCTGGCTGTAAGATTTCATCTCTCTTACACATGCACACAGAGAGCACGGATGGGAAGAAAATGTCCTCTGCTTCTGTGCTGCACCCTGCTCTCTCACGCTCAAGCACAAGGGATAAAACCACCGCAGGGCTACGGCATCAGCCACCCGCTGCACCGTGCCCGTCCCCACGGAACTTCCCACGGGAGCCAGCGGCCAAAGCGCTGCCCGTTGCACGTTGCCGGCTGGCCGCGCACCGCACGGGCACCGCGCACGGCACGCACAATACCCGGGCACCGCACGCTGCAATGGGCACCGCTCTGTGCCCGGCCACCGCACGCTGCCCGCCCCGCCTTACCCAAGCCGTCGCCCGGAGGATGGTTTGCGGCTGCTTAATGAAATCCAGAGGATCGACGGCGCCGCCGGCCCGGCCCGCTCCGAAGGACGCTCCTTCCATCTTCCCCCACCGCCCGCTTCGCTCGGCTCCGCTCCAGCGCCGCTCCGAGCCGAGCCGCGCGCGCTCCCCGCGCCGGCCGCGCGCCTTTCGCGTGGGTTCGTCCGCAGCGCCGCGCGCGGGCAGCGGGAAGAAACACCCGAGGGTGGGGGGGGGCGGCGGCAGGTGCACGCGCCCGGCGTGCTGCTCACCGCAACGCGACCGCCTCCCATCGCGGGAGGCCGAGCTCAGCGAGCGGCGCGGGCACTGCGCGCCATCGGCACGGGCACCGTGCTGCAGCCGGGAACACCGCGCAATGACCTCAAACGGCACGCAATGGCCACGAGCATCATGCCACAGCCAGGGAGACCACGCAACGGCCACGAGCATCATGCTACAGCCAGGGAGACAATGCAATGCCCAAGGGCTCCTTGTTACAGCCAGGGACATCATGGCATGCCCATGAGCATCATACTACAGCAAGAGATAGCACGCAATGCCCGTGAGCACTATGCAGGGACAGCATGCAATGACTAGAAGCACCATCCTACTGCTACAGCATGCAATGCCCATCATTCACAGTCATTGCACGGTGCTCACGGTCATTGCATGATACCCCCGGCTGTAGCATCATGCTACACCATGTAATAACCATGGGCACCACGCAGTGATTAAAAACATGGTACTGCAGCTGAGAGACACCATGCAATGACTGTAAGCATGATGCTACAGCCAGGGATATCATGCAATGACCATGAGCACTGTGCAATGACTGTGCACACCAAGTTATAGACAGGAAAGCCATGCAATGGCCACAGGTACCATGCTGCAGCCATGGGCACTGTGCTACAGCCACGATGAAAACACTACAATCAGGGACATCATGCTGCAGCCATCATCACTGAGCGACAGCCGTGCACAGTGCTACAGCTGAGGAACATGTGCTGATGCTGCTGGAGTTCCCCCTGCTGCAGCCACAGTCGCTGTGCTGTGGCTGAGGCCACCTTGCTGAACACGGCCAGCCTGTAACAGCAACCACACTGCAGCTGGGATACCTCGACACAGCTATGGTCACCATGCAGAGGTGAGGTCTATAGCCAGGGCAACCCGTGCTGCTGGAGCAGAGGTGCCGTGACTCCAAGCACAAATGGAGACAGATCACCACACAGACCTGGGGCAAGAGGTAGGAAGCAAAGAGTGATGGAGATGGAGCTCCCACTTAGCTTGAGCGGGAGGGGAGGCAACCAGAGCTATGGGACAGGAAGAGGCCAAGAACCATCCCTTCCCCAGAGAAAAGACAAAGGAGAGAAAGGACAAGAAGCTCACAGAGGGAAACCCTTAATTATTACAAAGGGAGTTTCCCCCACAGCTCCAGGACCTGGCTCCTTAGCTTTCTTAGCACTGTGACGATGATCCTGGTTCCATAGATACCGATACCATGACAACTCTGACATCATCTCTGCTTCGGACAGGAACTGCAGGGAAGGCGCAGGGAGCAGCACGCATGCACGGCTGGCACTCAGCAGGCCTGCAGGCAAAGCTGGGGGCTGCAGGGGCTCCATCACCACCTCTCCCAGGCCTGTGCAGCCCACTGTCCCTGCAGGGGGACCTGTGCTGTTGCTGCTGAATCACATGGGGTACGGGTGGAGCAGGTGTGCTAATCCCTTATTGTGCAAAATACTGCAAAAAGCAGAGGATTGCCACGTGCTGGGCCACATCTCCAGCTCACTGGAGCCTCCTGCACATTTGTGAGTCTGTTCTTTCTGGCTGGTGGGATCAGGGTTTATTTCTGATTCTCAGGAAGAAAAGCATGATTCAGCCTTTCATTCCTCAATGTCACCAGCTCAGTACAATTCCCATTTTACTACATGAAAAAGTAGAAAATGCCACATTGGGACCTTCTGCTTTCCTCCCACAGAAAGCAGTTCCATTGGCCTGACCAGGGCTTTCACCCCAGCCCCAAGAGCATCACCTGAATTGTAGGTTAAGAACTAAGAACACATTCATCTATAGGGTTATCACAGGCAAGATTTCCAAACAGCTTCAAAAGTTTACAAGCAGCTGCTCCAGTGACCTCAAAAATCATTTTGACGCTTTGAGGAAAAAGTCACCTTGTCTCTGTTAGCCCAGGGTTACAGCACTGCTCCCACTGCCACAGCTCCGCTGCCCAGCTGGGCCATCAGGGCATGTTCTGGACAACACGAAGAACAACAAGACCAGGGTACTGCCTGAATCTGTTTAGTAGCCATCTTTAGTCTGCGTGTAAACTGTATTCCTATTTCACTTCCTGTTGCTGCAAATAAGCTCACAGGTACAGTGAGGCAGCAGCAATAGGCAAAGATCTTGAACACTTTCTTCATGAAATGGGGAAGAAGAAGAGTGTTTGGAAATGCACTTCCCTGAGCATTTATTCAGCTTTCACAAGCTGTCTGCATTTACTGTCCCCCTCAGATTTCAGTGACAAGGAAGAAATGAAGCAGCAAGCAGACAGGTGCCCGACATCTGCACGTTTTCATTTTACACGAGTTCAGTGGTGCAAAACAAAGGTTTGCCTCATGCTGCTTATAGTCACAGCAACTTCTTAATCTTTGCCACCAATGCACACACACACAAAACCAGTTTGCTTTTCATGTGGGGTAAGTACCTGGACACAATGACCCTGAGGAAACAAGATGAGGAGCCACCTCCTTCCAAACCCATTCAAGTCAGCTCTACCCACTCAGTGGAGGGCTGGTTTCAGCCAGCTCCACAGAGGTAAGAGTGGCAACGCTTTGTTCAAGGGCATTTGACTGAACATAACCAATGTACAAAAGCTTTACCATCTTGTCAGCTGAATGACCATAAGCTATGCTAGCACCATTCTGTGATGCAGAACATTATTTGCAAAAGTTTCCCAGCAGACTGCTGAGGTTAATGCATCCTGCTCCACAACATGAGTGCTGCCACACCTGGGAGCAGGATCTGGTCAGAGGGAGTCTGGTCACGGACAAGAAGAGTTAACACAAATTCTTCCAGCAAGACAGATCAGATTTTCTCTGTAGTGGAGGGGAGCAGTGGAATGCCCCACTGCTTCTGCAAGTGAAACAACTGGTTGGCCCCAATTACTACTTCAATAACTCCAAAGAAAAATACTGATGTGAAACAGCCCAGCCCACAGAATAGCTTCGACAATGTATTTATAGCGAAGCTGCTTCAGCCCAGCAATTCAAATGAGCTGAAAGCAAGCATTCTGCAGCAGCAGCATGGCCTGAGGGAGACAGGCAAGCTTCAGCCGTGGTTTACAGCCCATTGATTTCAACAGTTCCATGAGGCCTGATGTCTTTTATACAGGCACAGGTGGTAAAAGAGCTTGCCCTTTACATTGCTTGAACAGCACGCTTGAAGCAGTCCTTTTGATATATGTTCATTTACTTCTTACTCTGAAATGCTTTGCTTAACAATCCTTAGAGTTTGGCTAACACTGCTTTCAGCCATTAGTCCTTCAAAAACAGGATAGTCAGTGGAATTATTTCACAGAATCACAGAATGGCCAGGGTTGGAAGGGACCTCAAGGATCATCAATCTCCAACCCCCTGCCACATGCAGGGCCACCAACCTCCCCATTTAATACTAGACCAGGCTGCCCAGGGCCCCATCCAGTCTGGCCTTGAACACCTCCAGGGACGGGGCATCCACAACCTCTCTGGGCAGCTGCTCCAGTACCTCACCACTTTCTCTGTAAAGAATTTCCCCCTGATGTCCAACCTAAATCTCCCCTTCCTCAACT
Organism: Perdix hodgsoniae; assembly: GCA_035772895.1. Classification (NCBI taxonomy): domain Eukaryota; kingdom Metazoa; phylum Chordata; class Aves; order Galliformes; family Phasianidae; genus Perdix; species Perdix hodgsoniae. The sequence continues at coordinate 8,326,447 of JAPSGF010000014.1, read as the reverse complement.
TATCTATGGTTTCAAAGAGTTGATTCCCCTCCCCTCTGTAGGCTCCCTTTAGGTATTGAAATGCTGCAATGGGGTCAACTTCTTTTTTATTTTTGAAAGGTGCTTAGAAATTCAGGATCCAGTAACAGAGAGAACGGACGTTCTGATTATCAGTACCTTAGAACTGCATCACTAGAAAGCTACTTCCTGCCCTGCACTCTGATATCAAAAATTATTTGGAAGATCCCTTATTAGATGGTTACCCATCCACTTCTGAAATGCGGCCATTTCTTAGGTGGGATTCAGCACTTACCATGGAAGTATAAACAAAAGATAAGTGTTCCACAAAAAATATGCAGAAAGCTTTACTCACTGAAGTCACCGGGGGAAGATCTGGGTAGCAGAATTCAATTAATCAAGATAGCATTTGTTTAGAAGAGATGTCAGAACTTGCATAAAAAATGAACCGGGTTTCCAAATGCTTTCAGTGGTGAAGTTGCAGGCTTGCTATCTTATCTGCTAAACTTCTTTGTTTCTTCTCAAAATATTTCATAGCACAAAAAGTTTGGGGCTTTCTGCAAATCAGTAACCTAATCTGATTCAGTACCTGGGCTGAACTCTGCTATGTGATAGCACACAAACAAACCAGGAAGAGCGAGGCAAGAGGGAAATGAGACCCCTAGCTATTTTCCAAACTGATTTCATTAGGACCACAAGTAGTCACACTGTGTAGGTCTTGGTCAAAAAAGTCAACTTCATTGCTCGCATTCTGCTACCTGCATGGTGCTGGTAATGATAATGAGAACAGAGCTGGCAGCTACAAGGACATGGGGCAGCTTCTGAACAGCTCAAGCTATGGTCTGACACGTACAGCTTCTGCGGTTCTCATTTGAGTTACATTAAACTCTGTGTCCAAAAGAGCTCTCTCAGCTCAAGTATTTTGTTATTATTGTTTCTACCTCTGTTACACTGCAGTGCAACATCCACCCTGCAAGTTCTGAGCAAGAAAAAAGGGCTAGAACATTTGTACAGTGAACATGGTACTTTAGTGACATACCAAAAATAAGAAATGCCTTCTTGCTTAACACAGCAAATATTAAACAGGGTCCTGGGATTTTAAAGAAAGATGTAACCAGACATAAAGAAGATATGTGGGATGGATTAAGATGAGTGATTTTATTACAGTGAACAATCTGGGACCCAGGGCCGTGCAGTGCAAACACTTCAAAATAGCCTCCCTCAAAGAGACTGCCATCTAAATACAAAACACAGGCCAAGGCTGGTGAAACTGCTATTTTTATCCCCATTTTGCAGAAGCTGAACTGTGACTACAGAAGATAAAGTGACTTACCTGGAATCTAGCAAGAAACTTATGGTTAAGAAAGAATTCAACTTTCAATTCTGCAGCCACGTGCTCTGCCCACATGGGCCTTGCCTCATCTATCTCACTTACCTTTTACCCCACCTAAGAAGCATCACGTGAAGCACAGTCTCAGTATCCACTATTCACAGTACTGTGAGCTACACATCAATGACAGAGGAAGCAGGGAAAGTCCGGCTTTGGCTGACAAAACTTTGTGTTTTATAGGAAAGTCCCCGCCAAGCACCAGGACTTAAGTTAGAACTAAAACTTGGCATTCTGGGTAAAACAGAAGCTTTGAGAGAATTCGTGAGATTGCTACCTGGCCTCTACAGTGGGAAAGACAGTAATTCAACTTAGCTGTTCCCTTTCTTTCTAAGGGCTGGCCATAGCTGAAGTCATTTGCCCACGACTCATGCAATTAGAGAAGAGGTATTGCACGTATTACAGAGTAACTGAAGTCACCAAAATCTCCACCCACGGACCCAGAAAAGAGACTAAAGCAGCTTGCTGTTCTAAAGAAGTGGAAGAAAGAAATGGGAAAGTCAACTAAGTACACACTTTGTTGCCCTCTACTGTTTACCTGGTTAATGTGCAAAGCAAATTCTCTGTAGTTAACACAGACCTGAGAAGAATGCTGCAGTAACAGATGACAGAAGCCAAGATGCATGATGGTATGTAATACTGGGGAGAAAAAAAAAAAATCTCTGGCTAGGAAGAGAGTTCTGCATTAGGAGTGCTCTAAAGAAAACCCAACAGACTGCGCAAGGACAAAGCATAGAGACAGAAGGCACCTTTCAGCAGCAAGCAACAAAGCAAGGTCACAGTAAACAGGACCAGAACTCAAAAGGCCTGAATGCCAGCGTCACTGCCCAGACAGTGCTGGATGCTGTGAGTCCACCAGTGCGATTTTCAGGGCTGGATTAGCCTTGGCTAACCTTGACCATGAATTCCTTGTGCATTGATACAAACTCCTAAGCTGGCAAGAAAGTAGCAATGGTGATTATATACACTTCCTCCCATCATGTGCCAAGGCAGGCCAGAGCTCCAGCTGACTCCAGTGCTGACAGTCCTGCCTGCTCTAGCTGATGGCTACCTTATGTGCTATAGGTTTTGCTTTCCTTCTTTTACCTCCATTCTTCTATTAGCCTTAAAAAAAAAAAAGTTAACTTCACACAATCTTATTGGTAGTTTCTATTGAAGTGCTTATTCCTACACAAAATACTGAGCAGTTCCTCTCCATCACTCAGACAAAAAGTCTGAACAGCCATTTGTAGAATGAGGGGAAAAAAACAACAACAACAAAAAAACAATGCTGAAAGAGAGGGGAGAAAGGGGGAGAGCAAACCCCTTACCCTCTCCAAGTCTGTAAAACTGCAACAGGAAGAAATAACACCCACAGCTGTAGCAGGCTGCAAAGACCTGCAGTCAAAGCCACTCTAGAGAGCCTTAATGCAAGTTGGAGACTGCATACACCCAACACACTGCAAAGGAACAGCTAATCCCTGAGAAAATGTTGAAGGCATAGCACTGCTTCCATCAACATCTGCACCTGCCACTTGTTCAAGCAAATCTGCTTCCCATTCATGAAGACAATCCCCTTGTGGCTCCCTGCTCTTTGCTTTTAGAGGAAAGAGAAGTCAGTTATGAATGGAAACCAGTCCATGAAAACATCAAGTCCTTTGTGAAGCTGAAAGATTATCTAGGTGCCAATTACATAGCAGTAGTGATCGAGCAAGGTCTCACCTTTCCTTAAGCACCACCTGCTGACTGCACTTTTCTTTCAAGGGCTCCTCATGCCGATAGGAAGCAGCTTCCCCTCACTGTCTCTGCACGGCTGTGGAGTGAATTTGCAGTTAAAAGACTTCGCCCTCCAGTGGATGATACCCTCAACTGCCATCTTGCTCTAACGCAGCAAGACTTAAGCTACTACAACTGTAATGCTACCTTCATTGCTGTTAGATGCGTATCACAAAAACTATCCCACCGGTCCCCAAATTAAAAAAAAAAAAAACACCTCTAAAGAAACAGGCAAGGACCTGGTCTGCAAAATCACAGCTGTTTTTCACAGCTTCATGGTTTGAAGAGAATTGCCTGAACTCAGAAGCACAACAGAAAAGAATCACCAGCAGCCCCACCTCAACCAGTCGATGCACACAGAATCACACTTCAGCAGAGCAGTCAAACACAGACAGCAGAAGGTTAGACACACCACTACACTGTGATACCTCTTCCTAAGACTTCATGCAGCAGGGAAGCAAGGAATAAACTCAGTTGCTTTATTATTTTCACATTGACAGGAAATATAATTTGAATGCAGTTATTTTTAAAACTAGTTTTAATCAAATGCAATTAGAATTTACAGTTTTCCCCTTCTTCTTATGTACACAAACCTTCAATAGAAATTCCATACATACAATTAAAACATTGAATGTGTTATAAACGAGCAGCAAAATATCCTCCCTTGGACAGTCATGTTCACAGAGATGCTATATCTGACAAAGAGTAAGTCAGAGCAAATATGAGAGAACAGAGCGTAAGCATAAATTTTAACGAAGTGGCCATTTAGCAAAGTTACAAACTGCCCTAATAACATCCTAGCAGCCAGAGCCTGTGCCCTCACTGTATGGACTCATCCACTGAAAATGATGGTTTCAGCTTTAAGGCAATTCCTCCTCCTCTACACCACTGTCAGAACAAAACAGTACCTGCTGGCAGGAGCTTTTCCTTGAGCAACAAGGAGACAAAGGTTCTGTGCTGCCATAGCCACTCTCCCTGATTTTGAGGAGGTACACAATTTTTAATTTATTTTTTTTTTCCTCTCCACACTGTTAAGGCATGGACAGAAGCACCAGCCCTCCTGCATACCACCAGCTGCTGGCCAGCACAAGGCAACAGCAGGTCCAAGGACTTACCAGATCACACTTGGTACAATTCTCTGGCTTAGCTCATTTTTCGTATAATATGAAATGGGACAAGGCAGTTGCTTTACCAACCTGCTCATCATTTATGCTGATGCACATTAGTGAGAAATCTCATAATCTACTCCATGGGCAACAGAACTATCACAGAATAGTGGAGGGCAAATTAGAAAGGATGAATAGCAAGTTTCTCCTTCTCCACAACCAAGTGCAGAAGCAAATGCTTGTTGACATCTCCAGGGGCTAAAACTGTGCCAGAACTGGGCAACTTAGACCATGCCTGACAAAGGGAAGGGCACAACCTTTTTCTTGGTCTTTGCCCCACTAGTAGCTATGCAGTTGGGGCTTGTTTGTTGTTTTTTTATTTTTTTAAACCCAAAAGAAGAACTAAGGGCTGGAATTTATTTATTTTAAGAACATCAACATGCCAATAGGGAAACTTTCTGAGCACTTTTAGTAGCCCACATAACACCATGAGGTGGGAATTCAGACTGCATACTTCATATAACACCAGTTTTGTTGGTTTTGTGTTTAGGAGCATTGATAAGCAGAACTTCCCAGAATAACCAGTCCATAAAGATTTGTGTCTTACTGTTTTAACAGGTCCAACTTGAAAAGGCTTTAGTACACCATAAAACATTCAATCATATTTCCAAAGTTCTGATGGCTTCTCTAAACAGTAAGGAGCTCCACACGTGAAGGCTTGGGGATCAAAGTTCTCACATACAGGCTATCACCCTAGTACTGCTATAAAAGTACTATTACCATTTCTACAAACCTCTCATTCAATCAAAAGTAAATTTACAAACCCGCTGTAGTGCACAAAATAAGGAAGCTTACTAAAACACGCAAAGAAAAGCTCAGAAGAAAGTACAGAAGAAAAAGCCCCCTATTATCATGATTTGTGCAAACTCCTGCAAACTTTCCCAGATAAAAATGCAATAAGGGCATAATATCAGAATATATTTTAAGAGTTTGAAAGTACGTAGATTTCTTTACGTGTGTGGCTTTATAGAGAAATGCATTCATACTCATTAAATCATTTATGCTGCTATTTCACTTGAAACTGAAATTCACACTTATGTATCAGTAACATTGATGCAATATAGCTGACATAGTGAAAACACCAATAGAACAGACCAGTTTTTACAGAGGGAATCCTTTGAGTCTTCTGTGCAATAATTCTATCCAAAGCTGACATCAGTCTTAAGGAACACTCAAATACTCTAAGGGTATTTAAAGCTCTTTTGTTCCAGAGAGATTTTTAGCTAGGTAAAGACACTAAAATATCAACTAAATCAGTAACAACCATGAATTTCAAAACACAAACGATGCCTCAGAAATAATGTATGCTAAACAAATCTGAATATGCTTCACTACAGATATCAGTCTCAGAGCAACCTTCAGAATTGACAAAAATTCATACCAGAGATGAAAAGTTCTCTCTTTTAAAAGCAAACAATTTGGTAGAACTTGTCATACTGCTTTTGAATTAAAAGAAAAAGAGGAATCAATTTAAAACATCTGAATTTAAATCAGCTGATACTTTATGATAATTATTTTGGTCCTGTTCTAGTCTCCTTTTTCTACGACATCCTCTTACGATAAACTGAAACACAGAAATAAAATGTGAAATCAAGGTTCCATGATTTGAGCATTTAAGTTAAATGTACCTGCTTTCAGGTCTTTTAGCAAGTCTAACAACAAGCATCAGAGATCTCTAAAAAAGTTTAAGGGATACAGACAGCAGGAATTTGCCCTATCAGAACAAAAGAAGTCAAAATGACAGTGAAACTTCTAGTGCATCAGGATAGTAATTGCAAATAATCATGAAATGTCACAGGGCAGCTCTCTACAACTGCGTGCAAGGAACAGGAATTCAAGTCAAAGATACAAGCGAATGCCCGTATAATAAGGAAATGTAATGAAAAAGTATCCACAAGTTTGTCAAGTAACTCAGTTTAACACATTTCTGGCAATTTCTGTGCCACATGTAAGGCCTCAGTTCCTCAGACAATGCATTTGATACGACAGTTTACCAAAGTGCTATTAGCATAAGATTTTCAAATTGGCTTTCAGAATTGGTTCCACCTTTATTTCCACAAGCCACCTCAGTCACGCACGCACGCACACACACACGCACATTTATTTGCACATCTCTACATAGTGATTCAACACCAGAGTGAATCTGTTGGATTTCCAAAGCAGTTCCCACTATGGATTAATCACAACTACCATCTTTCCAACCATCTCGCCAGCGCTCATCCACACGAGAGCAGTCAAATTCAGATTTGCCCAGTTTCCTGTTCACTTCATTGTGAAGAAGACATAACCACTGGGAGAAGTTATTTCTGTTGCTAGTATCAGGCTGATTTGTTCGCAATCTGCAAACAGGGAAGAGGAAACAAATGTTACTGCTTTAGTCACCAATTTCAATACCCAAAGAAGGCACGTAGCACACAGACAGCCGGTCTCCATTTCTGTTACCATGAGAGGAACACAGAATGGACTCCAGGAAAGAGCACACTGTAATCATCAGAGGCTGAACCTCCACATTAAAATGCCAGTGATCACAACTAGCCTGGTTTCATGCAGTTCCTAGTCTTGCTGATTGTAAAAGGCAGAGGAATCAAAAGGCTTAGCTGTGATAAACAGCAAGAAGTACCTGTGATCATCAATACACTGATTTGTTTTTAAGGATTCTTAGCATAGCAATAAATGAAAAACATTAAGCAGGTTTTTTGTCACGTGATACTTGATAATGTGGTTTCAAGCCTTTTTTCCATGTTTGTTATCAAAAAAAAAAAGTTCAAATTCTTGAAAAACATGTTGACAATGACAGGGGTAGAAAACTACCAAATACCACATCTCATTTCAAGTATTTGCCTCTGCTGCTGTGAGGTTGTGGCTATTCTGAGATATAAGCACGCTTGCCTACAAAACCCTGAATATCCCGATTCCTGGTTGATTCTGTGGTTGCGTGCAAGTCCAGTCTGAACCTGAAGGCCATAAACTGCCTCAGGGCGGCCTTGGAGGCAGCACTTAACCCAGCAGCACCAGAAAAGCTATTTGTTTTCTGAATAAGTCTTTCTTTGATCTATGCAGCGGAAGAAACCAGTTCAATTGTCCATAAACCCCAACAGCAGGAAGAGCAAAGATATGCAAATACCCACCGCAGGCCAGCATTTCAGGCCCTTTCAGCAACACACACACACACAAAAAAAGACAACAAACCAACGGAAGAAACCGATGAGGCAATTCACCTTTCCCTCAGATCCTCAGCGCAGTGCTCACACGGGTAAAACTTGGAGAAGAGGTGGATGAAGTCTCTCATCTCCTGCTGCTGGGTGCCCGAGGGCCTCTCGGGGTAGTAGGCCGCCATGGTGTGCAGGAAGGCCCAGGTGCTGCGGCCCAGCTGCTCGCTATCCAGGGGGCAGTCGGGGGGCGGCTCCTTCTCCTCCACCGCGGCCTGAGGGAGGGGAAGGGGAGAGCTGTGGGAGCAGCGGGGGGAAAGCATCACGGCGAATGGGCGGCAACGGAGCCCGGAGCCACACGCGCGAGTGGGAGAGAAGGGGAGCCTCGTGGCAGCCCCAGGGAGGGGGAAGCAGGAGGGCGCGGCCCCACGGCGCTGGGAGGCAGGGGGAAAACTCGCTGCTCGCCGCGGCTCGCCTTACCACGCCGCCCGCCGCCGCCTGCTTCCTCTGCTCGCGGAGCCAGCTTTTGAAATCCGTACAGGCCCTGCAAGGCTTCTTGGGTTGCTCTTCCGCTCCGGAGCCGGCAGCCCCGGGCGGGACGGTGAAAGGAAAAGCGAAAGGGCCGCCTTCGGTGCCGGGGAACGTCGAGGCGCCGCGGCCAGGCCGGCCCTCACTGGGCGCCGCCATCTTGGCGCCGCGGTGCACTGTGGGCCGGGGGCGGCCGTGTCCTTTGTGTGCGCGGGGCTGCGACCGCCCGGCCCTGAGAGGTCTAAAAATCATGAAAGTGCCCCTGAAGATTCTGAAGGGAGAGGGAGGTTGAGGATGTGGAGTCAGAAGGTTGCTCTTTTCTTTTTGTTTGGTTCGGTGCTGTTGTGCCCTCAGAGGGGTTTCCAGGCTGCAGGATGGATATCTCACCATGAGCTATAGAACACAAAGTTTGCACCCCTTTCCACTTTTCACCTCTCCGTATCCCACAGGCCAAGTGAAAAACACTGCGTTCTCTTTAATACACGTGTGGCTGGGATGAAGGTGGGCCAAAACAGCAGCTTAGGATGATTTAAATCGTTCATTTGAGCAGGGTTTTTGACACACACAGCCCTGTCCCCATTCAGACAGCACCATCCTCCCACATCCCGTTGAGCAGCTGTGGTGAAGGAGTCCTCCAGAAGCAGAAATGGCTGCACATCTCCACATGCTGTTCCTTCCTGGGTGTTCTATAGCTACTTGAAATGCGCCCTGAGTCTTTTCTCTGACGTTATATTAAGTGCTGTTCCACTGCAGACTCTGTAGAGACGCAATTTGTGTGAAAGGGGCTGGAAAAGTACTGCTCATTTTCAGCTTTTACATTCTGATATATTTAACCTGGCGTGGTGAAAGGCTTTAGGTTGATAATGCATCAAAGAAAATGCTTCAAAGATTTGCCCTTAGAAAAGATTTCAAAACTTAGTGTGCTCTGCATGGGAATGGCCCGTGTGTTTCCTGGTCCACACAGCACTGCGTTGATTATCTGGATCTCTGTCCTCGGGCCTGGCTCTGTTATTCATATTTGCAATTTCATGAAAATATTTTGTTGCAGTTATTCACAAGGGAAGGAGAAGAAACATGAGCAACTGCAGCTACTGGTTCTGTCTGAAGTCGTAGACAACTATAAATATAAAAATATCTAATGTATGAAAGAGACAACCTAGTAAAGGAAAAGATATTCTTTATATTTGTTTTCCTGCATGCCAGTAAATATTTAAATGATGCTGATGACCTCATGCTTTTTTTTCAGATTCTGAAAAAAAAGAGCATGCTGGTATCTAGAAGAGACATCATGGGAATTTCCTGCAGTGCTTTACTGCTCAGCCTTCTGACAATTACATAGTTGCAGAGATGCTTTTAAGTCAAAGCACTGTCCTTGATTGGCTGTTAACAGTCTATTTGCTTTCCTGTTAGTGATTACATTTATTTAGCCAGTTAAATTATAAGCAAGATTGATTTTTATTTGAAAGTGAATAGTTCATAAACTTGAAGAAAGCTGTCGCCTAATGTGCTCAGTGTTGCTCCCCCTGCCCCTTTTCTGGTCAGAGGGAGCAAGAAGAGCAGAAATGTTGCAATGCTCATATACAAATAATAGTGAGGAAATCCACTTTCCTGTCTCTGACTGGATCTAAGTGCAGTCTGACTGTCTCCTGCAGTGGGGATGAAGCACCCTGGTTCTGCCCAGGTGAGGCTTCCTCAGCCTCAGTCTGGGCATGCAGTAACCTGCGGCAGGCTCTGCTAACAACACACCTATATCTTGCTTAATGTAATTGTATCTGGAAGACAGGGCTCACCAAAGCCTACTGGATACGTACATCTTCCGAACAGTAACTGGAATAGGGGATGTAATGACGCTAATTACCAGGAAGCATTGGTAAACTCTGTTCTGGTGAAAAAGTGAAGGGTGTGTTTGTGTTTCTGAGAGGAAGACTGCTGTTTGATGTTCTGCTCTTATCTTGGCATTCACTAAATTAGATCACGAGCTGGCAGGTGACAGCGAGTGCACAGGGAAGGAAGCAGAAGTGGGGCAGTAGCAGGAGTTGAGCTGTGTGTGAGGCCAGGCATGAATCCTGCTGCTCACCCACTGTCCAGCTGGACTGGGCACCTCTAAGTCCCACACAGGAGTGGGGGCTAAAAGCAGCAGCAAGGCAGGAGGGAAGAACACCAGGAAGGGAGACTCCAAGGAAGCAGCTCTTCTCACTGCAGTTGGGCCCCCAGCTGCAGCAGGGTGCATGTGCATTCAGGTATGGTTATGTTGACAGAAAACCTGCTAATTTTCACAGATAACTGGTGCAACAGACAGAGGACACAACTCTTGCTGCTACCCTTATGGCCCATTTTCTAGGATGCAAAGGATATGAAAAGGTAATACTCAGCCCAGGCTGCCTGCTGGCATGTACTTTTCTCTGTTACTAGATTTTGAGCAGAGAAGGGGGATTGATACTTGCAGAGACTTTTGCTTCACTTTAGAACCTAAACATCGCTGACTTTTCATGAATGTATTTTAAGTGATTTAGAGAATTTTCACAGAATCCCAGACTGGTTGAGGCCGGAGGCATCTCTGGGTCCCTCTGGTCCCACCTTGCTCCAGAGCAGATGCCCAGCATCACATCCAGGTGGAATTGGACAACTCCAGGGGGGAGACCCCACAACCTCTCAGGGCATCTCCATGCCTCTCAGGACTTACTCTATATCTCTCAGGACTGTCATTGTATTTTTGGGATGGTTGTGTAGATACTTCCAGTTGAATATAACAGTTACTCTGCCAGGAAGTTGACACCTGTGCACAGGTCAGAATGTGAGCCTCAAGTCCAACTAATTAGAAAGACAACATTAAGAATTAGTCATGCAGTTTGCTGAGAACTCACAGTGAACTAGGAAATAGCAGCTGAAAAACACAGTGTATATTTCTAGGCATATGATTCATGTATATTGAAAAGCTTTACACGAGGAACATATCACTTGCAGAGTTTCACAAGATACAAGCCTGTCTCCTGTTAGCAGGAAGGAGCTCGCCGCCATGCCTCACACCTCACCACCAGGGACATCAGATCCTGATCACATCTGTCCTGGGATACTGAGATCAGTTCAGTGCACTATATGGGATCAGTGCTACTGGGGGTTCAGTCTTCTTCCTCACCCTCTGCAGCTCCCCTTGAATTTGCATGACTCCTTTCTCCAGAAGTAGGTCAAAGCAAGTGGACAGCAGTAAATCTTAACAGGTGGCGGAGGAAGAGACTTTCCTCATATAACAATTCTGATGAATGTGTGTTGACTTTTTAGGGATTAACATCACGAAGCAACAGTTTGCTTTCCAGTAGACTCTTCTGTACACTACATTGTTGAGTGAGGATTAAACATTACTTTCCCCATTTTATGAAAGGAAATAGGAACACAAACGTGTGGTCTTCACTCTGAAATAAAGGTGAGTTTTTAACTTGGACTCCCAGAGCTGGAGGAAACTCCAGAGAGATACGTAAAGCACTTTGCATATTCTGCTTGTTGGTGGTGGAGAATGAGGAAAAGATAACATGAATTAGCATTTCTCTGACTAATCTGCGAGGAATACAATGGTTCTGTCTGTGACCAGATTTTACCATACTTAGTGTGAAGCAAGAATAGATTTTACCCACGTGAAAAGACTATTTCTGCACATTGGCTGATCCTTGCTTGGTTTCCATTGGGTTGTGCTCCTATGGATGCTCCCCACAGGGTTCCTGAGGTTCCATCCCCCCCTGCAGTGGGCCTCAGCACAAACACACTGTGCTCTTACCACAAGAAACATTCACCAAACACCTCTTGTTTCTTTGCTCTAGGAAATGGTGCACGAAACTTTCTCTTGCCACGGGCTTAAGTTTCATTCTTATCCTTCCTGGAAGTTTTATTCTTGAATCACGTTTTTGCCCTTTGTATAACCTTAGGAAAGCACACAGCTTTTACAAAGAAGCTATGAAATGGTTGCAACAGGTGCTTCGTAAATGTCTTTTTAGTATTTTATGGGTTATAAGCACACCAGATGAGGAAGGTGGCTTTCTCCCTTGCCCTTGGCAGCTGTGTCCTGAGGGCATTTAAGGGAAAACCAACAAATCTGCTCTGTACTTTCACCGTCAGCTGGTGGGTGTGAGGTCTGGGGGTTGCCATGCTGCAATGGTTTTTACCAACTGGGGCTGGGGTTGCGCTGCCAGTGACCTGAGAGTGGTCTGGACCCCAGAGCATGGGGACAACAATGGAGTGTCCCTGGCACCTGCCCGTGGCAGGAGATCAGCCTGCACTGTGGGTAATTTGCTGTGATCCAAATGAAAACTCCACTGCTGGGTATTGCAGAATGCACTTTTGGGGCTGGGCAGATTCTGCAAGTTCATCACCTGGAGGTCCTGCAGCCCCGCTGCATTGGGCTCCAGCTGTTACACACACGAGGTCATCATCACAGCTCTTCTTGCTCAGTCCCTCACTGATTATCATTAAGAAAATCTTTTGTGAGGGAGTGAGCCACTGGTGAAGTTCAGCCCTGGGGACTGCTGTGTCCTGAATTGGATTCAGCTGCACACTGAAAAATGCCTCTTCTGTACAGCAGCTGCAGGAGTTAGGAGGAAATCAAATACCTTCTTCTGGATTAAGTACTGTAAAATCTCTCATCCCAGACTTCGTGATTGTTGGGCTTCTTATTGTTTATGAGGTGAAGGATATTATTGTCAACTCTGGTGTTTGATTTTTTTTCCCTTCAGTCAGTGTCTGTTTACCTATTTAATAGAAGTCTAAAACCTCTTTGTACTCTTAAAATCAGCTTTTAGCAGCTGGCTGTTTCATTAGAGGTGCTGATAGGTTATGTGCTATCACATAAGGTGACCTTCAAGAACAGTAAAGGGCAGGTTTTGATCCTGAAGGTGATGGGGGAGAAGTCTGAGCTCTCATACCAGCATCACTCCCAGCAAATGCCCCCCCCTCTGCCTTGCCCATGGCACAGCACCTTCCTTTTGCTTTCTCTGTCTTGCAGCTACAGGAGCTGAAGTGTGTTTTGAGGACTTTTTTCTCTGCCTTTCCCTGGTGAGTGTGCAGGGGATCACTGAGTCCAGCAACTCCTCCTGTGTTGGACATAAACAGATAAATGCATGTGTTCAGGTCTCACACAGCTGCAGCCGTGAGCAGCTCAGACCTAATCCTGTGTGTGGAAGAGGATGTTTGTAACACGTTGGTTTTTTTTCTTCATGCTTGTGTATTTGAGATGACCATTGCTTGTTGGGCTTTGGGAAAGGCTGCTGCAAGGCTCGAGTTCTGGCTCTTGTGAATGTGGGGTTGGTTCAGATGATTGTCCCACTCCGTCTGTTTGCCCTCCAGTTCAATACACCAATTAAAAGTTATTCCTTGTTCATATGAAATGAAAAGAAAATCATACCCTTGCTGTCTATTTCATATGGACATTTTACACATGGAAAGTTGTTTTTGCAATTGAAATATGACAGGGAAAGCTTCTGGGTCTTTGCACAGCCCTGCAGCAGCACCAAAGGAGCTTTGCTCAGTTATCAGACTGTGGGCTTTTAGGGGCAACTACTCTGCTTTTGCTCTCATGCTCAGGTAGTGGCAGAAGTAACTGTGGAGAAAAATCTGTATTTGTGCTCTGCCTTCTCAAAGCTGAACAGCCCCATAGTATGTATTACCTGCTATTTGATGATCTCTTTTGTACCCCATAAAACGATCAAAGACAAATTAATTGCTGTATCTCAAAAACTGTGTAAATATACACTGATGATGCAATGACAGCTCCCGATCCTTGGAGTCCAATGCTCTCCTTCCTGGCAGTCGTTTATGACTGCTGTTAGTGGTTACACACCTGCAGGTACCGACTCTGGGCAGGGTGGTGTGGAAGTAGCAGGAGACATACAGTAAGCACAACATGCTGTTGAGGAGATGTGTGCCCAAATGAGCCCATGCAGAAGTGGAGTTCATAGATTCTTTTGGACCATTCTCCATCTGTCCCTGCAGACATGACACTGACCTGCAATGGTTTTGGAGTGATTTGAGGGTGCTCTAGAGGCAGTACCATGGGCACCAGTTTCGCTCATGCTTTGCTTTGAGATCCCTGTCACCCAGCAGTCTGTCTCAGAACATCAGCTCTCCATGCAGTGTGGTGGATTGCCAGCCCCAGGTGGCCCCAAGCCTCCACGTAGTCTCACCCCTCTGGTGTGGCACCGAGTGATGCGTTCTATGTCCCACTTCTGCTTTACAGCCACCCCTCTACATGATTGCACTGAGAGCTTTGAAATGTGGTAAAGCTTTTGGAATTGTCAAACACAAGGCTGTTACCTACTCTTCTGGCTTTACTGGCAACCAGAGTATTTACACAGAATGAAAATATATCTAAACTTCCTCCAGCGGTCTGGTGCGTGTTCAGAGTTCAGATTTTCTGAAGACTTTGATTGTGTCTGGCTTCTCCCACTTAGGGTAAACAGTTCTACACCATTACACTTTTGGAAATCCATTGAGCTTTGTGTTTGCTCTGGGACAGAAAACCAACACGGCGTGTTTTGGTTGGTGTTGGCCGCTCAATGGCACCAGCACACATAACCCCATCCCTGAGCACAGCTGTGCTGCTGGAGGAGCTGCCACTTCCATTGGTGGCTTGCAAATGCTAACAGTTATAAAGAACAATCCCTCTGGATGCAAAAATCTCCTTCTCTTGCCACAAAAGCCAGCCAGGTTTAACAGCACGTGACTTTGCTGACCAGCAGCAAGCAGAGATGGAGGATCTGACCCTGGTGCAACAAGTCTGCCTTGTATCAGTGTCACCCTGTCAGCCAGGGAGTGTCCGGAGAAGGCATGAAAGGGGTTTTCCCACCAGATGTGTGCATGGGACTGAAGCGCTCACTGTGCAACTTTTCCTTAACAAAGGAGAACAGGGGTCCAGCAGCAATAGATCAGACTTCACCAACGCACCTCCTTTGTCCCCAGCAGCTGCCACCCTGCAAGGCAGGGGCAGCCTCACTTCTTTTCATGAAACCGAAGTCCTAACTAGTGCATTTTCTAGCTGCTCAGAAGTCATTTTGTCTGACTTCCCAATGGGATTCTGTGTCAGTTGATTGTGATTATTTTTTTTTTAATAGATGAAAGGTACTCTGCACCTGTTGCTAAGGGATTTAAGAAGCCCAGTGTAATTAGAAAATGGAAGGTAAGGCAGGGCTGAGCCTCTCCATTTTGGCTCCAATAAAGATAATGATTCAATTCAGGCTTCATCAAAGAAGGGAGAGCAGGCAGGGCAAGTGGCCAGATCACACAGATGCCCCTAGACCAAGCCATAACCTGAGGCATGCCATAGCCGCAGGTGAGGGAGAGGATGACCTTCCAGGGCTGTAATTACCAACCAGGCAGTGCCTGAGGGCAGCAAGGAGCCGTATTTCTGCAATGAAGCAAATCCATCTCCTCGCTCGGCTTTTCCCACCAGGCAGGCTGTGCTGCACACTGCTGGCTACCATTGCTGATCCATAGGCCTGTGGCTCTCCTGGGAGTGGTTCTCCACCTCCCTGTCAATTGCATTGAATGCAGGTGGATGACCAGGCCTGAGGCAGGACCTCAGGGTGCTTTAGGTGCACATTTACACATGAAAATCTTTGGGATTTCTTCAGTTATGCCCCTGGGACCCATTCACCCTTTGCTGTGGCAGTGTTAGCATCAGTGTCTCCCATTTCTTTCTGAGAGCACACAGGTGTGGATAGGGCTACCAGGGCTCCTTTTGAAGTCAAGCACCTTTTACTAAACAGGTAGGAATAACTAGTGAAGAAGAGAGATTTGTAACAGCTGGCATGCACGTGAAATCCTGTCTGATTTGTGCTTTACAACCGTGTTTGTGATCAGCTCGGGGGACTGCTGTGATTGCAGCCTAAGCTGTTATGGCCACAGCTGGCTCCCTTAAGGGCATCGGTGCAGCAGAGCCATAAATGCATCCATTGAAGGAAATGCAGTGCGCTGTCTGAGAGCAGCTGCTGCTGCTGCCCAGAGAGCTCTGCTAACACCAGGGGGTGATGAACCCAGCGACAACAGAAACACAAAGGTGATAGAAACCCAGAACTGATGCACCGAGGGATGACAAACCTGCCTGGCAGCAGGGAGGCCCATTTACTGGCAGCGTTCTCTAAAGCACACGATAAGATAAGGCGCTTTTCTCCAGCTCCCTGAACTATGCCCCACCATCTGTGCTCAGTATTTGCACATTAAAGACAGAGGAGCAGAGAAAAGGCATGTGATAATCGCAAAATGACAGAGTTTTTCCTCGAGCTGCTGGGCGGAGGAGGAAGAAGTGAAGGAGTGTGGCCCAAAGTGCCAGTGCCCTCCCTCCAGCACGGTGTATTTAAACTGCAGGAGGCCGTGTCCTGCACAGCCTCCAGCTGCAGGACAGGCAGTGTGGGAAGATGAGCCGGTTCCCAGTGGATGTGAAGGCTGTAGGCTTGATGCAATGCAGAAAGCAAAAGGTATTTTAACCTGATATGTTGTTTTTTTTCCTTAAATGCTATTTATTTTTAAATATTTCAGGAGTATACATGCTCATTATCCTTCAGTGTTATTAAAGTGCTATTATTTAGGACATGGGTTCCTTAGATGTGTTTATAATTGTCCAACTCATAACAAAGTGGTTATCTGAGACTCCGTTGTTTTTCTCTTCACTGTTTCAGACTTTGTTTTCCTTTTAAATTCTCATTTGGGATCCTAAAATTAAGGAAATATTTTGGTAGGTTTAGTTTTTAATTTCATCTCTTATGTGACAGTCCGGCAGCCCAAACCAAAAACTAAATCACATTTCCTATCAAATGCTCACTGCTTGAAAACATCCAATATTGAACATCACGATAAGGATGTGTTCTTTTTCTCTTCCATTTTTCCAGAAGTATATGATGTTCGTGTCCTGGTCAGATCAAAACAACATTCTCATCTACCGGACACTTGAAGAATTTAAGAGATTCCATGTAAGTGAATATCTCCCTGAAATAACATCCACATCCTGGGGAGGGAGGAAGGAGCTCAGCATCCCTACTCACTGCTTTGTCTTACTTTTAGAAAGAACTGAAGAGAAAATTCCCCATTGAGAGTGGATCGCTCAGGAGATCTGACCGGACCATACCCAGGTTTAAAGGTAGGGAGGAAAACTCACTGAGGGATCAGCAGACACGACACAGCCATTGGGAACAGCTGCTGTGGATGACATAGACCTTAGTCACTAGCTGCCATTGACTTAAAATAGCATAGAAACACCTGGTTTGGGGTATAAATGCACTTGGTAGATGAGTATTACACTTTTATTGGCTCAGGGTTCTTAATAAGATTTACACATGAACTACAACAAATTTTAGATTAGCAGAAATTTTATCAGGAGCTATTTAAAACAAGGAGGTAGAGGCAGCTGCATGCGCTTTGGGTGGGGGTGCAATAAGCAGGGCACTGCTGTGCTCAGGCAGAAGATGCTGCTCTGATCCAGGTCTGCCATTGTCTTGGATCAACTTTGCTTTCGTTATTTTAAAGATATAAATGGGAAACAGAGGAAGAGCGGGAAGATAAGCAGGTCCCTGGAGCGACTGAAATTGCTGGAAACATACTCGCAGGAACTGCTGAAAGTGGATGCTAAGATCTCCCAGGGTGAAGATGTGATTCAGTTTTTCAAGGCACAAACTCAAGATCTTGATCCCTGCTTTCCTGAAGACAGGTATGAAATTCTATTTGTATTTTTTTGTTTGTGTCTCTCTTCATAAAAATGTTATAGAGAAATACCAGTTACATTTTGGAGCAGAAGAGCAGAGATATTCTACCCAAATTTTCTACTGTCTTACCATCTAAGCTGCTCTTAGTCTACAGAATAACCACAATTTTACTGAAATTACTACTTGACAGTCTTCCATGGGAGCTTTCAGTAAACCAACATCAAACTTTGCTTTTCAGTGTTGTAATCATGCCATCAGAAATTGGAGGGGAAAAGAAGAAAGAGGTGCAGCAGCAGCAGCCACTCTCCATTACTTACCCTCAGGTGTCTCAGAGCTACCGCTGCATTGAAACCTTTGAAACCAAAGACACGAAGAACAAGACTTTCAAAGTCGCTAAGAAGGAAATTGTTGAAGTGTTATTGAAGGACATGACTGGTAGGTTTGATTAAAATCCGTCCATTTCAGGGATGAATGCTGAAAGATTCCTAGATTGATTTAAGGCTCGGCAAATATTAAGGCTGTAACATCAAGCACATGGGTGACATTGGTACACATGGGGTGTTTACTTGGATTTAGACAGGAGGAAACAAGTGGTCTGTTCTTTTCTAATTGAGGGATGCATGGGGCTGAGCTGAGACCTAGGACCTTATTCCCAGCACTAAGCTTTTCATGCTTTGCAGAGCCCAACATACCTGCATGGTGCACTC
This sequence comes from Perdix hodgsoniae, assembly GCA_035772895.1. NCBI lineage: Eukaryota > Metazoa > Chordata > Aves > Galliformes > Phasianidae > Perdix > Perdix hodgsoniae. The sequence goes on along the minus strand of JAPSGF010000014.1, from coordinate 8,308,081 downwards.
TGGTCTAGATAGAGCTCTATCAAAGTGCCAGCACTGAGCTGGTCCATGGAACATCTGCCTATGGCTCCTGCCTGTGCCCCTACACTGGGATGTTACTGATCATCTCTCTGCTTTCTGCTGACTTTACAAATTTTGTTCTACTGTTTGCTGCAGGGTGGTGGCTTGTGGAAAATGCAGACAAGCAGATAGCCTGGTTTCCAGCCTCGTACCTCGAACAGATCAGTGTTCACAAGGACATCCAGAATGCCAGGAGCTCAGATGAGGAAGGTGAGTATGCTTCTGTCCCAACTCCGGTTTCAGGATCACACCTTGCTCATCCTTCATAAAATGGGTTTTGAAGTCTCCCGAGACCTGGGACTGTGCAGTTGGGCAGAGTTCTTGCCCAACTTTCCCTCTGTAAGACAACGCAGCCTTCCCTTCTCCCCGCAGGCAGCCTGTATTTTGTCATGCGGGCCTATGAGTCGCAGAAAGCAGACGAGCTCTCTCTGAACAAAGGCGTGGTGGTGGAGGTGGTCAGGAGATCTGACAATGGCTGGTGGCTTATCCGGTAAGGAGACTTCTCCAAAGCTGGTTTGAGATGAAGACTTTCCCCTTCCTGATGCCCTGTGTGCACACAAGCCTTGTGTGCTCCCCCACCTTTTGTCAAGGCCAGAAGAGTCCTTCAGTTCAGTGTTTCTTTTCCCCTTTCCTCCTCAGTTACAATGGACGCACAGGCTACATGCCTTCCATGTGCCTCCAGGCCTACAAGAACCCCCACCACAGGCTGCAGACCATCATGGGCAGTGGGCTCCACATCTCCACACCCAATCTCTGCTCCTCCTTTCCGGCTCCCCAGTCCCTGCGAGACAGCACAGCACGGGATTGCACCTCAGGGAACAGCAGCGATGAAGATGTGAGCTCCTTGAGGAACAGATCACAATCTCTGCCCAGGGTCATCTCCACTCCAAACCTGGAGTCTGACAGCTCCTCACTCAGCTCAGGCAGTGAGCCTAACAGTGTGCTGAGCTGGAAGCCAGACATGTCCAGGTCCCTGCCTGAAGTGGAGCAGGCAGTGAGCCCAGTCCTTGGACACACCTCAGCCACACACAGCAGCAAATCTCCACGCCTCACCTACAAGGACAGGAACGACTCAGGCTTTGTGGAGCCATGTGCTGCTGACCTAAACTCTCCTGCTGACTCAGAGGTGCCCACCGGTGCCCCCAAAGTGCCCACGCGTCCCTCGGCCCATGAGATCCTCCAGAGATGCAGCACAGTCACCAAGCGGGCCCTGCAGCAGTCAGCTGCCTGCCCGCCCCTCCAGGTCCTGCATCCCCTGCCCAGTGCTCACTAGGGCCCCATGCCTCACAATGCAGTAACTTCTGCTTTCAAAGCTTGCAGACATGGTTTTGCTGGGTTAATGCTGTAGCATGCACGCCATGGCCAGGGAGCTTTAACCAGGGCACACACTGTTACTAACAGAGCTGCAGTAGGATCCAGCAGCTTCTGTTTAACATAGGTCACTTAGGGCTCAGTACCCTCCCTTGGACACCATTTATCAAAATGTCACAATTTTCTTGCATGAATCCTCACACTGTGGCTACCTGACAATGCTGGAGAACAGAGGTGTGAAGCCTATAGCTACAGACATGTGAACAGCATTCATCTGAATCCCTGGAATAGATATGTTCTATTTAATATTTTTTTTTTTTACTTTAAGGTTACTTTACTTTTTTTACTTTAGGTAGTAGAAAACTGGCCAGGCAGAAGTATGTGTGAATTGGCTAGACCTTCTGAATGGCTGAGGACAAAAAACATTGATAGTACCTAGGAATTTCATCTCTTACCTTGCCTTATGACATTCTGCAGGCATAGAGATAAAAATGGCTGTAGTACAGTTTGTTTGCTGGCTGGGTAGGGTGGCTGAGGCCAGAGCTCATAGTTACAAGCAAAACTTAAGAGGGGGTCTGATAGTTACTGAAATTTACAGTACTTCCTATGCTAAATTCATCTGCTGAAACTGAGTTAGAAAAAAGTGATAGGAAAACCTAGGACTTTTATATAGATTGCTACCTTTAATTTTAGTTAGCTTTCCATGTATGTCTGTCTTTTTTTAATCAGGCAATGTAGCCAACTTGCAAGGTGTTTGTATTGTTTTAAGTTTTATACACTTGTCTCTGAAATAAAACACAAAAATAACTAAAAGGATTGTGTAGTTTTTGTACTCCAAAGACTTGCTTGTTGGAGAATTAAAATTACACCCATATGCCTGTCTAGTGCTGCATTTGGGGCAGGAAAGGTGACAGACCTGCCTTGGTCCAGCCCACATTTTGCCCACTTACACAGAATATTCAGTGCTCGGACAACACTGATCTATGCACACCTCCAAGCTAAACCTCAGGATATATACAATGTGACCAGTAGTATCTCCCAACTCCATAGCCTTTACAATCACTGTAAAGACAGCTTGCTCACAGCCAGCTTCTGCCTTTCCTCCAAACTGAGCACTCCTAATGCCCAGGCTTCAAAATCCAAGCTGTGAAAATACAAAGGGAAGCCACAACTTGCCCAAAGGAACAAATCCTTCCTTTCATTAAATCCCAAGGAGACTGAACAATGGTCTTGTTTTAGAAATTCAATTAAAAAAAAATAAAGATATTATAAAATACAGAGTACTTCAGTTGCCGTATCTGGTGGGAAAACAGTTTGGGCTCCTGTCAGGAAACAGCAGCTGGTGAGGGAAGAGTCACAAAATCACATCCTCCTGATGTGACACGTCGGACAGCTTCATGTTTTGCCACATGAAGTCAATGAACATGGAGGCCTGCAGCAAGCGGCTCAGCCTCTGAAAGTGGCGCTCTGCAAAGGAAGAAAACTGACAGTTGGTATCACAAGGGGAGAAGTTTACCAGAAATAGGTAAAAAAAACCCAACAAACTCTCTTCTGTTTAGAAGTGAGCAGATGGAGCATTCACAAGATAAGAAGAGACCTCACAGAGGCACAAACTGTGGAAAAATTCTTTGTCCAAGCCAATAAAGAGAGGCCACAAGGCATAACGTCACACAACACCAGGATCTTAGAATGGTGTGAGCTGGAAGGGACTTCAGAGCTCATCTACTTCCAACAGCACTGCCACAGGTAGGGACAGCTTCCCCTAGACGAGACTGCCCTATCCAACCCGGCCCTGAATCCTTCCAGGGATGGAAGACCCACAACCTCTTCTGTGCACCCAGAGCACAAAACAGGAGTAGAGTTCAGATCTCACACGAGCAGAGGGCAGCTGAGATTGGATACGATCAAGTTCCAAAGCACAACAGTGCAGGCACCTCCCAACAGCTCTAGACTGGATTAACCTGCCCACTGCCCAACTGTTCCTGCAGCACTGCTCACCGGTGTAAGGCAGCAGGGACTCCACAGCAGATTTAATGCCTGAGTACTGCAGGAGGTCATCTGGTGCTTCGTGCTTCAGGAGGGTTTCAATGACAGCTTGAGCCTCATGGCAGTTTCGAGAGTTCGTGTTCCATGTCACCAAGAATGTTAACACCGCCTCTAGGGAAGAAGGACATCTGTGCACACTGGCTGTGCAAAAAAACATCTCTTCTGTCTCAGAGATCAGCTTTCATTTCACTTCAGAAAATAAGCCCCAAATCTGAAAGGTTTTAGCTCTAAAACCATGCAGTAACAAACCTTTCTGATCCTTCCGCAACCGAGCAATGTTCTCTTCCAAGCGCTTTCTCCCATTGCTCTCCTTGAGGATGGCTAAAAAGAAGAAATTAAGGATTAGGGAAATTAAAAAAAAAACTATTTCAAGAACGAGACCCATGCCTTCCTCCTACACTGCGGATTCTGTGGAAAATAACATCTTGTGACAGTTCCAAACTTTTATGAGTTATTGGAAAAGGGTAAAATAGATAATCTGACTTCAATAATTAACTTTACTTTATTAAAAACTTCAAACTGTAGTCTGTGTCTGACTTCAGTCAGTGTCTATCTGGAAGAGATGGAAAGCAGAGAGGGCAGAAAAAAACCCTTCAGAGTACAGTGTGAACTCACCCTTAACAACCATCAACACTGTGTGCGGACGATCCAGAGAGATTGCCAAACCTAATGCTTTGAGGTATCTTTTCTCATGAAGCAAGTTAGAAAGCTCTTGTTCTCTGGAAAACAAAGGGAGTTAGTCAGGAGTATGAGACAAGTATCTGGTTGATGGAACAGCATTCAGTACAGAAAGTAGCTGATTTGGCAGTAATGGTGTGCAGATGTTTAATGCCACGAAGTTAATAGTGCATGCCAGTGAATGGTTCAGTGCCCCCACTGTGGAGATAATCACCCTAGGCACGTTCAAAGGATTGTTGAATTACTCAATGCTGGCTGAAGTGGGAAAAAATGAAAGCAGGTTTCAGTGGTTTGACATGCCTTATCTTAATCGCACAAGCATGAAACCAATCCATTATCAAGCTGACAATATTATAGCAAGGATTTGCAGGAATTAAACTTACACGAAGCAGAAAAGCCTACTGGTGCCATGGTGGCATCTAAATCTCTACAGGATAGCCTTCTAATTAGGGGGAATTGGATGGCTGTAAGTGTGGAGAGTTTAACCAGACATAACACACCTTTCATGGCCCGCTACTACCCAGAATCAACTTACTTCATAATCTGCTCCTCCCGTTTAGCTTGTGCCTCTTCCTGTTCAATTTCTGTGACATCCTATAAAACCAGGATATAACTTTGTCAAAGCTTGCTTTAATTCAGATGAAAGAGTCACTAAGTGATGAGAAAATCATTTTCTGCAGCAAGATCTCCAGGTCAAGTCATTTACATTTTAAATCCAACAACTCACAATTCCCTCTAAGCTCTCTCTACAAGACCAGTGCTGGGAAGGCCACTTAAAGAGCAACTCCTGTTCCTTTCAAAGCATCAACAGGAGAAATTCAATATGGCCAAAAAAACCCAAACCAGATCAAATAAAAAATATCCAAGACACATCTTAATGATGTAATTGCAAGGTGCATAAAATGAGGACAACACGTATCATGCTGGAACAGAGAGGAACAAATCACTGAGATACTGAATGCTGCAAATGCATCCTGATCACTAACCCAGAGAAGAGACACAAAGGCCCTGCACTGTACCTTCCATAGTGTGATGGAGGAGTCACTGGATGCCGTCACAACCATGTCGTCTTGCTTGTTAGAGTGAAGACCCCAAATTTTATCTTCATGGCCATCCAATGTTTTTACACACTCATTTGTTTTAATTGTCCAGAGTTTTAAGAGACCGTCAGAACCACTTTTGGAAGAAGAAAACAAAAACACAATCTCAGAGAATCACTGGATAGACCATTCACCACCCAAAGTATTGAATAAACTCATTCCAACACCTACCAAATATGAGCAGAATTAACCAAACATCTTGAGAGATCTAAAGAATTTCAACTTGATCCTGGTACTACTGGCATCCCCTTGGGTGATTCCATCTTGGAATGCCCCATTACCTACACTACTTCATATGCTCTGTTGGCATTTCTGGTCTGTTACATTTCAGCCTTTCTGTAAGAAAGGGCAGTTTAGGAGATAAACTGCATTCTTCCCTGCTTCTAGCTAGAGAACAAACCCTCTGCAGCTAACAGTAAGAGTTTAGCCCTGGCTGCTCTTGCATTACCAAAAGCAGTAGGGTGAAATGCATCCTTAGCTCTGCCCTGTGGTGTATGTCACTAACCTAGCAATGTCAGTGAAGCTAACTGGAAACATACTTTATCTGGGGAGGAAAACAAGCCATGTCTCTGCCACATGGCATAAACATGGCACCCTTCTATCAGTCTTTCTAAAACTAAATCCACTGCACAATCTTGCTGCTCATACCAGCTATGTTTTCTGATTAATTCTGGCTTCTTGTGTAAGCACTTACCCACTGAGCAGCTGTGTTCCTCGGCTTACAAAAATGATTTTCAGTACAGAGGCATCATGACCTTCAAAGGTCTGGAAAACAAGAAAGAAGCTT
>JAPSGF010000014.1:8290234-8302002 GCA_035772895.1 Perdix hodgsoniae | reverse complement strand
ATATATATATATATATATATATATATATATATATATATATATATATAAATCAATTTCTGTAGCATGTGAAAGTTGCCTAGAGCAAGGAGCAATCTGAGCTGTCATTACCTTCAAACAACTGAAGTCCTGAAGACCCCAAAGCTTTAGGGTTCCATCTGCTGAAGAGGTGGCCAAAATCTGATCCACTGGAGAGAACTGCACACACCAGATTCCACGCTTATGTCCAGTGAAGACACCCAGCAAAGAGCAATCAGAACAGGACCACAGCTTGGCCAGCCGATCCTGCGAACCTGTGGCAATGAGCTTGTCGTTTGGAGAAACTGCCACGCTGTTTATGTCCTGAAAAAGTCACAGAAATAGAGAGCAAAGCAGTTTAAGTCTGCTTTTGCTGTCAGGCAGCTAGGAATTGCAGGGTATAAAACAGGAGAGCACTTAAGTACTAAAAATATGCTCTCACATCAGGTGGAACTTTACCTTGTCATGACCTCTCTCAGTCACTTGCGCATGAAGGGTTTCTGGACTGGAGATCAAGGCTGCTTTTGCTTTGGAAGTGAGAGATTCTGGGATATTCCACACTTTTATTGTGCAGTCCTGGCTGCTGGTCACTATAAAGCTTTCTTTCAACCTGAAAGGAGAGAGGAAAAAAAAGCATGCCAAGGATAAGAAAGCAGAACAGTGGTTTTCACCGCATTGAGAGAAAGGCTTCTCCCCAGTCAGAATCCACAGAGTCACTCTGCTGTGACGTTAAACAGAGCGTGAGTGCTTTTGAAAGTTGTCTTTCATTTTACTTAAGACCTTGGGATAACCTCTGTCTATTTAGCTGTTAGCCAAGAACACTGCTAGCTCTCTTCATTTGCACACTAAGGTATATGGCAACTTTTGAACAATCTAGGCTTCCAGACTGCTAGGCAGCACAAACAAAGAAGGGCTCATAAACAGATATGCTATTTAAGCAAGCACCTTCATAGGAACACCTCCCTCCATTCCCCAGTCAGTCTCTCCAGATTACTTGAGCATTATCTGGCAAATTAAGCAGCTGCTGTCTTTAAGCCAAACAGAAGGTAGACTGACAAAGAAATGCAAGCTTCACAGCTTATGGACAAATGTGCATTCAAGAAAGAAAACCACAAACATTCTTCCTTCAGTTCAGAGTACCGTGACAAGCTGGATTCAAACATGACAAACAACGTTATTCAGAAGCAGACATTCACCAAAACATTCACTGAGGACCAGCAAAGCAGCCATGACTAATGCTTGCAAAGGTAAAATTTTGACTTTTATTACCTTGAGCAAGAGACAGCGCCCACCCCATGAGCGTGACCCAACCCTTGGGCCACACAGACCACTCTTCCACCTTTATTCATCCGCCACACTCGAATGCTTTTGTCCTGTAATGGGAAAGAACAGACAAGAGATCAGCCTTCCACACATTTACTATATCTGCAAGCCCGGCTACTTAGTGGCTTTTAAGCCTGTATCTTTGCTTGCATTCATCAGAGCAAGGGAACAACATTTAAAAGGCATAATGGAAGACTCTTGTATTTTAGAGATGTAGCAGTCATAACTGCCATCTCAACAAAAACTCTTTCTGCCATACAGGAATATAACAACTCTATCCATAAATATCACCAGCAATGAAGAGTCTCATTTAATGAAGAATGCTTACACACCTTAGCACAGCTTACAAACATCAGGCCTTTTCTGAAGACATCCAAAGCAAGAATTGTTTCTAAACAGAGGAAGAAAAAACAGCTGGATACAAAGGAATACTGAAATCAGACAACAGAAGTGTATTAATCAGTATGGAGTCCACAGCTCAGTGATTAGGGCTGGGTTTGAGAGACTCAGGAACATATCTGCACTCCTTATGAAGTGACAGGATTAGTGCAGGTTTGTCACTGCAGCCACAGAACAGCATTCAGAGCAAGCACTCCCATACCTACACCCTCAACTCCAAATTAAACTGATTGCAGTTAGTGAGAAGGACTGAACTGACAGACCTGGATAAAGATGAAGCAACATTTGCAAAATCAGGAGTGTACAAATAAATGCTTTGCCCACAAAATTAAACAAACAAACAAACCACTAAAATAAGTTGTGATGCTACTCCAGACAGAGCCAAGTGACTCCAGTCCTCACATAAGAGTTGTGAAAAAAGTAGGATAGAGAAATACATCCACATCTTCCACCATCTCCATCAGAGCTGACCACACACACACCTGAGTGGCCATAGAGGATCTGGCAGTGTGACGTTGACAGTTCAAACACTTTCAGCTGAGGGCTGTTGGTAGCCACAACAATGTGAGAATCACCAGGCCCGAGGAACTTCACATCCAGAACCTCATCATTGTAACCCGCAAGCTGAGGATGGCAGAACAGAAAAAGTTTAACAGAGCAAAGCACTAAGTGGTACCACTCTCAGTGAGGCTGCATTCCCATTTTCTTTCACTTAATTCTGATCTTATTAGACATAAGCTAGAATACAGAGGGATTTTTGCCTGTGCCTGTTCTGTTTTCCATTTGGTTTTATTTGTGCAATCTCCCTCCAACTCCAACAGTGAATCTGGCTTCCTGGCTTGTAACCAAGGAACAGTTCAGGAACAAGCTTTCAACGATAAAGCTTGTTATTTCAAGAATAGACCTTTCACTAGAAGCAAAGCTGAGCCTAAAATACTGATAAAAGAGGAAAAGAGAGGCAGAGGGTTGTTACCTGCTTCCTGAGCTGAAGAGTTTGAGCATCGTATAAAACAATGTTGTGCTCCACAGACACTGTAACTATCTCATTTCTCTCAGGCACAAGCATGCAGTGGGTCAGGCTGTGTTCACTGGCCTCCTCCTCTGACTCCACAGGCTCAAAGGGCACAGGCTGGGTGTACACACAAGCAGCTGTAGCAACTTCCCAGATTTTCAGGACCCCTAGCAAATAATATAAGTTATGTCAGAGCCACTGTTTTAGACAGTCATTGTTCAAGGAATATAAAACAAACCTTGGCACTGTGTACTGGTAAAAGCCACACAGCCTTAAGGTCTGATAAGTCTTCATCTGCTATCATTGGAGGAAATCAAGAGAAGGCTTTGCTCTCCATCCTCCCAAAGAGTTCAGCCCAACGCTCCTGCCACACAAACCACATCTCCCAGGAACAACAGCAATGCAGCACCTTAAGCACAGTCCTTCCTTAGCCTCTAACTCCATCAGCAACGTGACAAGACACTCACCTTTGCTGCCAGCCGTGAGAAAGTGCAGCCCTTGTTTCTTCACACCCAGCTGAGAGAAATCTCCTTGTTCAGGCAGCAAGATGGCAGCTTCCACGCTCTACAAAGGAGTTGGCCAAACACCAGCTTAGTACAAAGGGTTAGAGCCCCACTGCAGCAAGCAGCTGTGTTAACAGCACTTTAGTGCCAAAATGCACACAAACCATGCTTCACTGCCCCAGACTACACTACACAGGTGCCTAGAAAAGGCTGGCAGATACAAAACAAGAACAAAGTTTTCTAATAACTGTCGCTCCTTCCTTCTCCAGAAATGGGGCATAGGTGACACACATTTTGACAAATTGCCCAGGCACAACTACACCAAGCAAGTATAGAGATAACAAACAGCTTCAGACAAAGTTTTAAGGCCTTTGGAAAGTACAGGGTAGTCTCACATCACAATATATAAAATCCCACATTTTATTTTCATACATGTAGGAACCCATATATGTTTATAATACATAAACCTACAAAGACAACTGTGACCTACAAAGGATCTCAAAGGAATAAAGAAAATGCAATTTCACCTCATAGATAGGGACAGTTCGTTTACTTTCCCTGGTTTTTAGGTTCCACACCATGCAGATTTTATCACGTCCAGAACTACAAGATAAAAAAGCAGTTTCAGCATTAAAAAACATTCAACTCAATCTCTGAATTCAAAGTTGGAGTTGTGGGAGGTTCAGCATCCCTCCGAAGAAGTCCACAGTGTACTGTCAAGACAAGACTGAATACTTCTAGCAGCTCTTACCCCCACAGGACAAACTACCCCACCCAAACTTCACTCAAGCAGCCAATCTCTGCCAAGAGCCAGGGTTAATGAAAAAGCTAAGCCTCTGCATTTTTTTTACCTAATGAATGTGTTTCCATCTGCAGTGAATGCCAAGGAGGTGACAGCACTGAAGTGGCCATCCAACACAGCCACACACTTGCTGGAATTCAGATCCCAAATTCGGATTTTGTAGTCCATTGAAGAGGAGAAGAGTTGCAGACGGGAGATATCAGGGTGGAACTCAACGAGGCTAGAGAGGAGAAACACTTGAATGGAGTAGGAATAAGCTGCCTTGCACCTTCTTCACATTAGGCTAATATTTAAATAGAAATGCATTCTACACAAAGAATCTGACAATTCACATCAATCCCAGCACACAGGCATCACATTAAGTAACTGAAAAACAGGGCTCATCCTTACTGTACAACTCCTGAAGATCCTTTCAGGTTGTGTGTGCAATACTGCTTGACCATATCCCAGATCTTAATGGTGCTGTCACAGCCACCTTGGAAAAGAAGAGCATGCAAGAATGAAGAAAGGAGGTCCAACACTGCAAGAGCTTAAAATTTAATGAGTAACAAAGGCAGCAGAAAGAAAAATGAGTCCAGGAACAGCCGTCCGCACCAAGAGAAAGAAGTTCATGAGTACTTCACACTTACAGCGAGCTAGACAAAATCTGACTGTTTAGAAATTTCAAGTACAACTGACACATTAGAGTTCATGCCTGTCTTCCATCTTCAAGGAACCCTAACTGTACATTTAGATTAACTACGCCATGCTGTCTCATAAATCTCTGATATTTGCCAGCACTTTACTAAGAATATTTTCGAGTACTGGAAGAACTGCCTCAATAAGACACTTTACATATATATTAAACCTCTTATGATTATGTATGTAATAGAGAGCTCACCACCTCATGCTGCATTGAGCTAGGCTGAAATAGGATCATACCTGTGGCTAACAGCGTTGAAGTAGAGTCAAAGACCATGGTAGCCACTGGTGCTATGTGCACTGACTTCCATGTGCGCACACACTTGTTCTCTCGCCAATTCCACTGCTTCAGCAGCAGGGCTCGGCTTCCTGTCACAAGAATCTATGGAAAAGCAAGGCAAAGAAAAGCAAGATCAGCCATTTCCATCAGTGACCATACACAAACAATGCAAATATTCATTACTATGATGTTCTTGAACCTCAGTATCTCAATACTCATTCTTAAGACTGATACTTGTTCCAAAACATATTAGGAAATGCAACACTTAACAAATGTCCACAAAGACCTCCTCAAAACTGAGGAAAAAAGTATCAGAAACAGGAAACCTCTCCCAGAAGCTCTGATTTGCAGTGCTTCAGCATGTGCGTGGATGCTGAAAAGCAGCTAGAAAAAACCTCTGGATTTAAATGAAACATCAACTAATTGAGCTTCTGCATATACACAGAATAGATTAAAATGTATTCCTGTCCCTGGATGCATCTCCGTAGTTAATTACAGTAAAACAAAACAACAGTAATTCCTGTATCTGTATTGAACCCAGAAGAGATGACAGACCCCACAGAGTTCCCTGGGGACATTCAAGACAGAACATTCCTCAGTCTTCACTGGACTTATCAGGAGGCCCAAAAAACACACAGCAAACATAGCCATATATGTACCTCATCATCAGGGCTGAGAACAAACGAAGTGATGTCCTCTTGGTCATCCTTGAAAAGTGATTAAAAAAAACAGTTATTCATCTGTGCACTGCTTCAGAGTGCTCTTATGTCTTCCGCTGCCACAGCTTCTACTGACCCAAGCGTACCCAGCATCACACACACAGCGACAAACAATGCAAACACCAGCCAGGTTCTCAGCCTCCTCTATTCCCACTCCCAAAACCTTCAAAACACATCAGTCACACGGCCTGGGAGCTGCAGGAAATGCTCCAGCGTTCCTCACCTGCTCAAGGCTGTGCAGCAGAGCTCCCATCTCGACATCGATCACGTTCAACTTGGTCCCACAGGGGCAGAACATGAACTTCCCATCCCGGCTTACCTAGAAACAGAGGACTGAGAGCTGAGAGCAGGCAGTGGGAGTGGCCCAGCCAGGAGCTGGGCGCTCCCCAGCCCCTCCTCGAAGCAGCGGCCGTAGGAGACCATTACCTGCACTCGGCCTCCTTTGTAGAACGGCTCGATTTTCCTCGACACCGCATAACTGAAACGGGAAGGGAAATGCACGGAGTCATCATCAAAGCGAAGACAGCGCAGCTCGGCCGTCCCCGGAGGCGAACCTTATGGCCGCACAACCCAGCCCCAGTCCCAGCCCTGCTCACTTGCTCTTGAAGCGCACCGCGCTGCCCGCCGCCGTGGCCATAGCACCCCCGCGCTCCGCGTGCGGGCCACTTCCGGATTTCGAGGGCGGGACTTCCGGCTGCAGGAGTCGGATTTCCGGCGCATGTCAATGACGCACAACCAGACTCGGGAAGCACCTTCCCTGCGCGTCACGTGGGAGCTACTTCCGTCAGGACAAAGCTCTGCCGTTACAGGAGGGAAGGCGGCTGGGCCGGGCTGTGCTCCAGCACTACACCCACACCCTTCAAACCCCTGACAGAGTTTGTGGACTGTACAAAAGCTGTACAAAGATACAACAGGACTCGAATAAGCGTTCAAGCGAGTAAATTTTTATTGAAAGTACTGAGCTTCATTTATATAATCATTCTTTTATAACCGTTCTGCATAGCTTCGAAGTACTCCAACTGTAAATCCTCCACCGCTCCTCTCGCAAAGACGCTTTTTGTCTCACCTTCACATGAAAGATCCTAGCCGGGCTGCTACACCTGCAGGGAGACTCACAGTGCTCATACACCACCCCCACCACAGCACAAGGCCCATCCGTCTCCCCACTCAGCCACCCCCAGGGTCCCTCTATGAAATTATGGGAACATGGGTTTCACTCCCCACATACCGTCACCGTGGGAAATAAGCTTTGATGTTCCCTTTGCTATCGGCACGGTTATCTCACCAGAAGCCACAAGAGACCGCAGGTGATTTTCAGACTGTGCCAAAGGCCCCTTCCCAGCCCGCTCACTAACAGCTCTCAACGCAAATAAAACCCCAGCAAAAGATTAAAAGACCTAAGCGCTACTAAGAGATGGAAGAAAAAAGAAGCGAACAACCCAACTCACCCACTTCCTCACTTATCAGGCAACAGCTCCACGCGTGCGTACCTTTATACCATGAATGTACGCATGCGTAGAGGCTGCGCATGCGCATAGCTTCCGGCTGCCCTCCCGCCCGGCACCCTGTATAAGTAAGCTGATGGCGCCCCCTGCGCACTGTAGGGTATTCTGAATTCAGCGCGCAGGGCCGGCACAGCAGAGAGGTGTTCTCGCGAGAACTCCCTGACTATAAATACAGAACAGCGGCGAGTGGCGGCCTTCTACTCTACGAACACGTAAGTGGGGATGGTGGTGGGATGGCGGCTGTGTGAGACCTGCGCTCTATCCGCGCCCATCCGAGCCGCCTGCGGCGCAGGGACGGCAGTGCCTCGCCGGATGGGTCCTGGCCGGGCTTTGTGTCCGCGCCGTGAGGCTATTTCTAATTGAGGGCGGCAGTGTTTTGGTTAACGCCTTTCTCTTTTTGTATAGCAAATGGCGGACGACGCCGGTGCTGCAGGAGGGGCAGGAGCCGCCCGGGGAGGCTTCCGCGGCGGCTTTGGGACCGGGCTGCGGGGCCGCGGGCGCGGCCGTGGTAGGGGCCGAGGGAGGGGCCGCGGGGCCCGGGGAGGCAAAGCGGAGGATAAAGAAGTAAGTGGAAGTGGCGGGGCGGGGAGGGTTATGTCGGCCTGACCCGAGTGGTGTTGGCTTACAGCTCCTCTAGAAGCTGCTGCGAGCCCTTTGTCATTTGCTCGTTTCTTCGGCAGTGGATTCCTGTCACCAAACTTGGTCGCCTGGTCAAGGATATGAAGATCAAGTCTCTGGAGGAGATCTACCTCTTCTCCCTTCCTATCAAGGTGAGGTTCTGTGGATGCTCAGAGCTGGTGGGCAGCGTGCAGCAGGACCTCGGTCTGAACTGTGAAATTGGCATTAGTTGCATTAGTTGTTGCATTTGTTATTTATAAAGCACAAGTTGAGCCGTGTTGCTATTTAGTTCATTCTGGACTCATTTGTAGAGAAGAGCAGTGAGACTTGTGTGTATTGTTTTGTGTGGAGACTGCAACTTAGAAGTGTGGTTTTATGTGAATAAATGGTTGAATCTTGTAGGAGTCAGAGATCATTGATTTCTTCCTGGGGTCTTCTCTGAAAGATGAGGTGTTGAAGATCATGCCTGTCCAGAAACAGACTCGTGCTGGTCAGCGTACCAGGTTTAAGGTAATCTTTTTTGTGGATTTTTTTCTTGAATGTTATTGGGATTGTGATAGCTGTGTATCAGGAATCTAAAACCCAGCTTTCTTTTGTTACTTTTAATCGAGAAGGCAAAACTGTAAGGGGAGAAGTGTGCTTTTCAAATGTAATAATCACAGTATGACCTGGGCTGGAAGTATCATCAAGCTGCAACTCATCTCAGCAGCAAGGGCCACTAACTTCCCCATTTAATACTACATCAGGCTGCCCAGGGCCCCATCCAACCTGGCCTTGAACACCTGCAGGAGTGGGGCATTCACAGTCTCTCTGGGCAGCCCATTCCAGCACCTTACCAAACTTCATAATTTCATAAGCTATAGGAGTTGATTTAATAACTGCTTAATTGTAGTGTACTGTAGCTGTTAAATATTGATCATATGCTTCTAGCTATCTATGGTGAGATCCTGCTGGATTATGTTCTGCTGAGAGTGTTCCTGCATGAGAAAGCCTTGGATGAATGGTTTCTTTCAATTTTAGGCTTTTGTTGCCATTGGAGACTACAATGGCCATGTTGGTCTCGGCGTTAAATGCTCTAAAGAAGTTGCTACTGCAATTCGTGGGGCAATCATTTTGGCTAAATTATCCATCGTACCAGTGCGACGAGGCTACTGGGGGAACAAGATCGGCAAGCCTCACACTGTGCCTTGCAAGGTAAGAACAACTTGATGTGCGTTGCCTGTGAGTCACGTTATGGTGTGTGCTGTGGAAGCTGTAACCTGTTGTGCTCATAGGTTACTGGGCGGTGTGGATCTGTCCTGGTGCGTCTGATCCCAGCGCCTCGTGGTACAGGCATCGTGTCTGCCCCTGTTCCCAAGAAGCTGCTGATGATGGCTGGAATCGATGACTGTTATACCTCAGCCAGGGGCTGTACTGCCACGCTTGGCAACTTTGGTAAGCGTGAGGTTATTGTGTTGTAGTTTAGTTGTGTTACTGAAAGGGAAAATAATGCTGTGATATTGTTAAATGCATGTTAAATGGAAATCTCCCAATCTGCGCGGTTGCACTTGCTTGAAGTAGTGTAATTGTCGTAAATGGAGAGAGAAAGGAAACTGAATTTTAAGAGTATAACAGAGATTTTCTTATGGTCTTTCTGTTTCCTCTGAAATTCTACACTTCTGGAGATGCATAAGTGGTACCCACTTATGTGGATTCATTTCTGTAAGTGATGTGCAACATTTAACTTCTTTCCATAGCTAAGGCCACCTTCGATGCCATCTCCAAGACATACAGTTACCTGACTCCTGACCTCTGGAAAGAGACTGTTTTCACCAAGTCTCCTTACCAGGTATGCATGCAATGCTACCTTCAGTTGTCAGCTCACGTTATCCTGATAGCCTGATAATTTTGGGGTAATACTTAAATAGTATTTCATGGTCTAAGAAGAAAGAAAGAAGTGAAATATGAAGTAACAATACACTGTATCAGAAAATCCCACCCATGTGTACACAGCCTGTTGAAAAGGGTTACAATGTTGAGAAGGCTATCACAGTGGTTTACAGAAATTAAATGATATTTTTCTTTTATCCAGGAGTTCACTGATCATCTGGCTAAGACCCACACCAGAGTCTCAGTGCAGAGAACCCAGGCAGCTGCTGTGGCAACTACTTAAGTGGTTTTTGTACAAGACAATAAAGTGGTCAGTGGACAAGAAGTTGGTTTATTTGGATGCTCTGTGTGTTGTGCAGATGGATTAAGTCTGTGTTTGGGATCTGAGTAGGCTCCAGTTTGTGGGCTACAGCCTGAACAGCTGGGTGGAACAGAATGCTTAACACTAACCCTTGTTAACTGTGTATTAATCCTGAGTGGGGTTTGTAACTAAAGAGAGGGGAATATAATATGCCTTTATACTGTCCTTTCACAGCATGTTTACTCTGAGGGTGCTCCCTACCATCGTTGAGTAGAGCAGAATTAATGATTTGTAGTAGTAAAGAAATCCAGCAGGGATACCCCCAGGGTACCACAGCTGGGGTGGGTACATGGAGTGACTTTGTTTAGAGGGTGGTAGCAACCAACTGGAATGCAGATCTAGAAATTGAAGAATTCTAAGTTTTTTTCACACCTTTTCAAAGAATGAGTCTATGCTAATAGTATGGCAGATGTTTGGGTTTGCAAGTTTATTGTAGAGCATCACAGTTCACAGATGCAACACAGGATTTGATAAAAGCACCACTGAGGGTCGTGCTAATGATTCTGTATCCAGATCTACTGAGATGCATTTTCTTGTGCCTTCATTTCTTCTATCATCCTGTGCTTCTGCTTCATCAGACATGTCCTGGCATTTCCGTGGACACCAAGATCACCATCTAAAAGGAAAGGTAGTCATGTAAGTGTCTGAAAAGTAGCCCTCAGCAGCTAGGAGGAACTAAGTCTGACCCAGGTGAAGCCTGGCACTTAGGACAGTGCAAGCTGCAGTGCTGAGAGAAATGCACACAGCTTTGGGTACTGTAGGAGTGTCAACTGTGCTTATTGAAATGTCACTGCCCAGGCCTAGTGGGTCTGGCAAATCTTAATGCTGAGCCCAGATCTGCAGCATTTTCCAAGAGGGATTTTTAATGCAAAGGTGAGATCTTCTGAACCTTCCTTTCTCCAATGCTGTTACAGCTATAGCAGATGTGAAGGCTGCTGTACTCACATCTGTCTTGGTAGGCTTTGGTAACTTGTGCAAGCTGCTTCGCCTCCTTGGCACAATTCTGAAAATGGTTTGGTCCTTCCCTGTGCTTGCATGCACCCAGCCTTTCCCGGATTATCTCCACAATCTGCTGATCCACCAACCTGTGTGGGAGATGAGTAGGAATGCAACTGCAGCACATGGACTGCAGAAGAGCAGAACAAAGGGGTGATAACATAGAGAAACGGAGTGCTGCAGAAACCAGGTCATGCAGGATGCCACTGATGCCAGCCTGCCCAGCTAAGCAGGATCCAGGGGACAGCAGGACTGCAACCACCAGGGGGTTGTAAGGGGGATAAACAGTGGCTTAGGTTAACAACTCAACAACCCCAAATCCACGTGATTCCAAGCCAACCCCCAACGACACCCACAGCTGATGGAGAAGAGCGGGAGCGCTGTGACTGCCCGCTGGGGGCAGCCCTGTGCCAGCCGTACCTGTCCCTCCTCCACTGCGCTTCAGCCTCGTAGAAGCAGAGGTAATCCCCCTCCATGCACTCGCTCAGGTCAGGCACACGCCGAAACTTCTGGTGGTAGTAATAGGACTTGTTCTTGCCTTGCTGGCGCTCGATCCACTCTGCAGCAACGGCGGCAGTCAGGCACCTCCCAGCCCGGTGCGTCTGTCTGTGCCACCGCCCCTGCGTGCACCGCCCGAGCCCGCGCCCCTCTGTCTGCCCCGCGCCCCTCTGTCTGCCCCGCGCCC
>JAPSGF010000014.1:8156013-8290224 GCA_035772895.1 Perdix hodgsoniae | reverse complement strand
CCGCGCCCCTCTGTCTGCCCCGCGCCCCTCTGTCTGCCCCGCGCCCCCGCCTCCTTCCCGTACCGGTGTCCCCGCACCGCGTCGCGGCCCCTCCGACGGGAGCGGGAAGGCCGCGCTGAGCGCGGAGGGCCGGTCTGTACCTCGTACGAAGGTAACGGGCGCATCGATGACGTAGTTGAACACGGTCTGGATGAAGGTGACCGGGTTGGGCAGAGTCGAGGTGCTCTCCGAGACCGGAGTACGGCTCGGCGGCGCTTTGTACACCTCCCGGTCCGGATCGTCCGGCATGACGGCGGCGGGACTCGGCGGACGGCGGGGTCGAGGAGAAGATGGCGGCGCCCCACGCAGCGCCGGCGGCGGCGGACGCAGAGGTCAGAGGGCGCGGCTCTGCGCATGCTCCCTCGGGGCGCGGTGCATGCTGGGAGTTGTAGTCCGCCCGCGGCCCGTCTGCTATGGCGGACTACATAGATGAGGGCTGGCTTCACGTTTTCCAGCATAAAAACGTAGTATCGCTAAGGTTGAGAAAGAAGATCCCAAGTCCAACCCCAAGCCGTCCCACTACGCCCACTGATGTTGTTCCTCAGTGCTAGATCTCCATGGTCCCTGAGCACCTCCAGGGATGGTGACCCCACGCCCTCCCTGGGCAGCAGTGCAGCGCCCCACTGCTCTTCCAGAGAACTCTTTCCGCATTTCCCACCTGAACCTCTCCTGGTGCAACGTGAGGCCATCACCTCTCATCCTGTCGTTGTTACCTGAGGGCAGAGGCTGCCACGCACCTCACCACAGCTTTTCACTGTACTCGCTGTGCCTGCTGGCTCAATCTCTATCCCGGGAAGAATCAAAGCCTTTATTTCTGGCCTGATGCAGGACTTCTTAATCTATCCCTACCCAGAGTTTGGTCACTGGCTGTGCCCCTTGAAGGAGTTCCCACAGGTTGGCTATGCTGTGTGCAGTTGGAAAGCTATTGTGATTGGCGCCATTCATGTTGGACTTGAGGAGGGGAAGCCGTAAACTGAGACACCAGCAGTTGACCTTTACCACATCCCAACTGTTAGAGTAAAGCTGGCAGCTTTGCTAAGTGTGAAATGAATATCTTACCCAATGAAGCTAGTGGCTAAATTTGTGTCTTAAGTATTAAACAGGAGGGGCACATAGTGATAGCCTCTTCCTGCTGCTGACTTGAGCTGAAGACGTCCCATGGTTTGTAAAGCTTCGCACTGCTGCCTTTTGGATTGCATGGAAAGGGGCAGTGAGCAGGGCTAGGTTATTGGTTAAATTAGTGCAGCTGAAGTGGGGCTGGACCTGACGTAACTCCACTTGGGTTGGAAAAAAGGCTTGATGGAAGGTGCAGCCAGGTTCTCTAGCTGGTCTACAAGGAAGGAGTTGTAGTGGGCATAGATCTAACTCCTCGGTGCTTGGGCTGGCCCCTAGTTCCGCTGCCTTGAAGCCAATACCGTAAGAATTTGTCAGTGTCTCTCTAAAATGCTGTTGCTTTTCTCTGCCTGACACAACCTGATCTTGGGATTGGGGTTTGTATATTTAGGTCTGCTAGTTTGGTTTCAAGGTACATATTTAACCTGCACATGTTCTTATTACTGATTCCTTTGGGCATCCTTTCTGGTTTCTTCCAATTGTTAGCTGTGCTTGCTTGGTGCCATTTGCCTCGATGGCAGAGCATTGAATGTGACCCTGTGAATTCTGAGCAGGCCCTTTTTGATAATTTGAAAATACAAATTACAGTTAACATCACGGTATAGCAGACCTATTAAATAACATATTTCTCCTTGAAATTGTTGAAGCAGAAAGGAAGAAGATTGTTTTCAGTTAGTCTGTACTATTTTTTCAGAAATGTACTGAATTATTTGATGTACGTGGTAGAACCTTAAACAAAAGCCCGTGCCATTACAAATTCTCTCATGTTGGAAATAAGGAAGAGCCCAGAATCCTTCCAGTATTCACTGATGTTAAAAGGGATATTTCCCCTTGTACTTTGGGCTCAGTCCTTTGAGTATCTTCTGGGGCCCAAGGGTGAGTCTGATATTTTTTGTTTCTCCTTTCTACAGTCCCACCGCAAATTCTCTGCTCCTAGGCATGGCCACTTGGGCTTCCTTCCTCACAAGAGAAGCCGTCGTCACCGAGGGAAGGTGAAGACATGGCCTAAGGATGACCCCAGCAAACCAATCCATCTGACAGCTTTCATGGGCTACAAAGCTGGCATGACACACACTCTGCGGGAGGTGCACAGGCCTGGACTCAGTAAGGATTGGCTAAAGGAGGGGATCTTATCCAGGAGGAAAGAGGGGGAACAGGTTGTTGTTGGGAAAGGCTGCTCATGGAAATGGATGGTGGAGCACGTATCTTTTTGGCTATGTCCTGTAATGCTGTCCAGATATTTGATAGCCAAAGGCCATCACATGACCTATGTAAGCTGAGTCTGGGGATTTCCGGGAAGTCTCCACCCTTGCTTGTTGGTTGGTGGTTTGTTGGATCTTTCTGGCAGAAGCACCCTGACAAATGCTGGGTACTGTGAAACATCCCAGAAGGGAATTTTATGATGTTACCTTGTGGGATGAATATGAGATTGGAGCCAAACTCCATGGCATCCAATGCTCCTTCCAACATGCAGAAGATGGGTTAAAGTGTGCTGAGCCATAGAATCTATGGGTGCCTGAAGGTCAAACTCTGCATGGCTCTCCAGCAGGACTTGTGGATGTGGGAAGAGATGGAAGATCTAGCAGTGAGAGTGTGATCTTGCCTCCAGCATACTGGTTGCTTAGTGGGCCAGATCGCTAATGGCTCCCAGGCAAGAATCTGATCTATTTTCCCTTTGCTATCTTGCAGGGATCTCTAAGAGGGAGGAGGTGGAAGCTGTGACCATCATTGAGACCCCGCCAATGGTGGTAGTGGGAGTTGTGGGATACATAGATACACCAAAGGGCTTGAGGAATTTCAAGACTGTTTTTGCTGAGCACATCAGTGATGAGTGCAGACGGCGTTTCTATAAGAACTGGTACATGTCTCCTTTGGGTGGAGTGTCACTGGGGTCTCTTGCAGGCTCTCTGTGTTGCCTACATGTTGCAGACAGCTCAGCTACTAGCAGCTGGCTCTGAGGTGGAATGAAATAGCTGTTTAGTCATGCAGAGAGATACTGCAAACAGCTTGATGCTGGGAATCAGCATATGCATATGTAAATTTATTCAAATAGTTGAACCGAGTTAGTGCTTTCTGCAGTATCATACACAGTGCATGCTGCAGGTCCATTTTGATTAGTGTAGGTTGGGCCCATCTATTCCTCATTAAACTGAGATGTTTGAGCTTAGGCAGCAAGTGAAGATGGGAGGAAAAACAGATTTTTCAGGAGGAATATTGATGCAGAATGTGCCCCTTGGCCCTTGTAAACAGTAACAGCCCAAATCCCACACCGACAGAGAGGAAAATGGAATCACGAATTTCATAACCATGGGAATCATGTCTCCTGCAGAAACGCGTGTTGGCCGTCAGATCCACCCACCACATGCTTCCAATTCTTGTTGAAGGCTGTGTTCTCCTTTCTCCACTTAACTCTGATTTTGTGCTTGTATTTTAATGGCACTGAGCCAGTCAGTAGGAGACAACTGGATTCTTCATGCAGAAAGGTCTGATTTAGCAGTCCTTTTTGCAGCTCATTATTTGCTTTCATCTTCCCACCTCGGAGCTCTCTCTCTTGAGCCTGGCAGCCAGGGATGATTCAGGTACCCATGGGTACTCTATGCCTTCAGGAAGGTGCATGGACCTTCTGTCCCCCATGCTGTTTAGTCTGCAAGGCACAGTGAAGAATCAATTCACTGCTGAGATCTTGATAGATGTTAAACATTTCTGTTGTAGGCACAAGAGCAAGAAGAAGGCTTTCACCAAGTACTGCAAAAAATGGCAGGATGAGGATGGCAAGAAGCAGCTGGAGAAAGACTTTGCAGCTATGAAAAAGTACTGCAAGGTCATTCGTGTCATCATGCACACACAGGTCAAGGTCTTCCTCAGCTTGAGAGAGTGGTTTAGGGCTGGGAGGTTGGCACAGCGGTGGTCATGATGGGGTCAGAGGAGACTGCCTGTGAAAGCAGATGAAAGGCTGTGGGTAAGAGCATGAGGACAGTGGGAGGTGCTGGCTGCCCTTTCCAGCCACCTCCTGACACCAGTCCTGTCCATCTGAGCCGGGCTCAGCAGGGCTCCCTGCCTGGATATCTACACAGGGTGAGCCCTGTGTCAGCAAGAGACCTTGGGCCCCATGATCACCTCAAATTAGCAACTGGTGTCGAGTGTTGGGAAAAAATAACCCACAGGCAAACACAATTTTGCCAGATGCAGATTGCTGGATATACAAGGCCCATTTTTGTGTTGATCCCTGGAGTTAGCAACTGCATTGGAGCCTGCAGCAGAGCAAAGCTGGCTTAACTTCACTTGCTGCTGATGCAGATGGGGAGAGACACTGGCTGTCATAAAAGAAGTTGATATTGTGGTGGGGAGGGGTGATAGGGAGCTGGCTCTGCTCACTCCCTGTTCCTTTCACTAGTAATGGGTGTTGCGTCCCTGCCTGCATGTTTGCAGGGTGAGGGGCAACATTTTGCCTTAATGCATTGTCTTAACACAGATGAAGCTGCTTCCACTGAGACAAAAGAAAGCCCATGTGATGGAGATTCAGCTGAATGGTGGCACAGTGGCTGAGAAGATTGATTGGGTCCGTGAGAGGTTGGAGAAGCAGATCTCTGTGCACAGTGTCTTCAGCCAGAACGAGATGATTGATGTCATTGGTGTGACCAAGGGGCATGGGATGAAAGGTACAAAGTAGGAGGACCCTTGCCAGGGGTTTGGCTTTATCTTCTCACCTTATGCTGCCCATAAAGTAATGCTGGGGGGAGAAGAGTGTGAGCCATGCTAAGAATCCACCAACTTATTGTACAGGGAGTAGCAAAGAGCCTGTGTATCTCAACCACAGTGTGCATTTCCACTGTAGCAGAGTTTGGTTTCCTATATGTCGGTGCTGGCTATGTTGTCTGCCATGCTCAGAGTCCTCCCTGAAAGCCTAGAGGTGTTGTGAAGATGTAAATGCAGTGCACTTCTCATAAGCCCCACATTTGTAAAGATGTGGGTGTTTCTGTGTGCGTGTGGAGGTTCTCAGCAGGAATATATCGCAGTCTGATCAGATCCATAGGAAGTGAGAACAGTTCTGTGTTCTGACCCGTCACTGTGGTGACAGCTCTTGGTCTCCTTCCAACTCAGTGTCTTCTGCGAACTTCAGAACGATGAAACTTTCTCCTCACTTCACATTCCCTCCCAGCTCAGATACCAGCCCTGAATCTCCCCTACCCCCCAGTGTTCTCATTACCCCTGTCCGGTCACACTTGCAGGGGTGACAAGCCGTTGGCACTCCAAGAAGCTCCCCAGGAAGACACACAAGGGCTTGCGCAAAGTTGCTTGCATTGGAGCCTGGCACCCAGCCCGGGTCGGCTACTCTGTTGCTCGTGCTGGCCAGAAGGGCTACCACCACCGCACAGAGCTCAACAAGAAGGTATGGCCCTGCACTGCACCTCCCTTCCATGCTGTCACCATCCTTCTTTGCACAATGGCCTCAGTTCCCCCACAGCTTCTTTTATGTTACCCTAGAGATGTGCAGGGCTCTCATTCTGTATATCTCTCCTTGCTTCTTGCTCGTTCCCTGCTCAAAAGGCGCACCTCAGGGCACATCTCAGTGATAATCATGTTTCTTGTTTCTGTGACGTCCATCAGTGGGAGGACACTAAAGTCACCATTGCCATTTCCTTTCTTTTCTCAGATTTTCCGCATTGGCCGTGGGATCCACGTGGAAGATGGCAAAGTGGTGAAGAACAATGCCTCAACAAACTATGACGTCACGGAGAAGAGCATTACACCTCTGGTAAGGGGTAACAGGGCTGAAACTGGCCCTTGCTGTAGGAGTCTGGGTTAGAAAAGTAATTCTTTGGCAGGACACAACTGCATAGGAAATACAGTCAGTGTGGCCATAATGCTTTGGTGACACTGGGTGGCTGTTCTGCAGGGTGTGCAGTTTAGATAGCTTGAAGATCTGTCAGTCTTTCCTCTTCCTTTCCTTCTTCTTGTCACATTCCCATCCAGTGCTCCTGCCTGCCTGACAACCCTCTTGTCTCTTCTTCCAGGGTGGCTTTCCTCACTATGGGGAAGTCAACAATGACTTCCTCATGCTGAAGGGCTGTGTCGTGGGCCCGAAGAAGCGTGTGCTCACCCTGAGGAAGGTGAGAGTGCAGCAGGTGCTGGGGAGGGACTGACTGTAGCTCTCTACTAGCAGATGTACCACGTGCATGAAGCCTGTGAATGCTGGGCAGTGAGACTGGTTGAGCTCTTGATGCTGTGTGCAGAGAGCGTGTGGCACATGAGCATGGTGCTCAGTGAGACCATTTGCAGAGTGGCTGACTATGGCAGTGGGCAGCCGAATGTAGATGTACCTCTGGGGGTGTGGCTGTGGGGGAGTTGCAAGTGGAAACCTTGGCAATAAACATATGGTGAGGAAATGAAATGCAAAGCAAAGAGCAGGCTTGTTTCAGAACTGCCCTGCAAGCAAAGCTATCACCTGCCATCTGTGCACCAGGGTGTTCCCCTGAGAAAGCAGATTTTCGTGGAGCTAGTTGTCTAATGGATGCACTGAGGACACTTGAGCACTGCCTCCATCAGAGCAGACATCCAGATTTTCTGTAACGACAAGCCTGATGCAGTGACTTTTCTCTTTCAGTCCCTCCTGGTGCATACGCGTCGCCGAGCTCATGAAGCCATTGAACTCAAATTCATTGATACCACTTCCAAGTTTGGCCACGGCTGCTTCCAGACAGCGCAGGAGAAGCGTGCATTCATGGTAAGTTACACTCTGCACCAGCTCCAGCTGCTGGGACATGCTCACAGCTGGGGCTAAAGCAACTGACTGACTTCAGCCAAGCATCTGCTTCTAGACATAACAACAGCCAACTGAGTGATTGGGACTGTCTTGCATAAAAGACAAACATGAATTCAATTCATGCAGCAGATATTATGCTGAGGAAGAACATGATGATCGTATGAGTGATCCAAGACAATGCAACTAGCAAATAATATACCATATGGCCAACCAGTTTGCATTCACCATGGGATGTTTTAAACAAGCAGTTAACTTGGCAAAAGCTGTATTGGACATATGTTCCCTTTCACTCATAATTGTGAACTTCTTTGATTTGTTTGGAATGATTTAAAACTTCAGTGTTCTTAAGAGGAAAAGGTTGGGTCAAATTCAGCCACAAATTTGTGATTTTTCTGTCAGGAAGCTTTCAAAAAGGCCAAGCAATATGTTTTTCTTAAACCCAGGGCAAAATAAATCCAAAACAAACGTAGCTTCTTGAATAGTTTTGCAGCCTACACCAGGCTGGTGCCTATGTCTGAAATACAAAATTGAGGAAGCGTTTAGTGAGCTAGGCCTGCAGCTAGCAGAAAAGAAAGAAAAAACTACTGCATACCAGGCAGACATAAACTGTGTCTGGATGTGGTCTGTCAGCCAGAAATCCTACATGAAGCTACCTAAGCCTCCTTAGCCCCAGGCAGGGGGATTCATTATGCAGTGTCTTAGCAGAGCTCTTTTAGATGCTAAGCCATTTTCCTTTAGCTCAGCATCAGGAGCTTGTTCTGCAGTGAGAATATTCATGTTCTGCTCTTGTTGTCACTGTAAGTCCTGCATAGCTGTGACATGGAGCTCAGAGACAGGGAATGGTTTTACCTGGTTGTGGGTGGTTTATTTGCCATTTTCTACTGTAGGGTGAGAGGTTCTCCCATGAATAATATGGTAAAACTTTCCCTTTTACTAGAAGCAATATGGCACAAAAGCAATTTTTGCAACCTTCTCCTATGGGACTTCTCTGATCCAAGAAAACCCCATTTATTTGCTGGTGGAAACTCCTCAGCCTCACTGAGCTGGCTGATGAGATTCTGTGCCCTTGGCTGTGGGAAGCCTTACCTTGTTCAGGCTCATACAACTGGGTGGCTCCAAGCAGGTCATTGCCACTTGTTGGTAATGTACAGTTCAGATAAACACTTTGTGCAAGACCATGATGTTTTGCCTGTGATTCCTGCAAGGCTAGCAAGACCCCAAGTCTTGCTGGTGAATGGCAGCACAGGGCTACCAGATTGGAAACAGAGGCCAGCAGAAGCCTAGAACAGCAGAAAAGGGCCAAAGCTGCAGTAGTGCTCCACACAGCTCGTACACAACCTTGAAAACCATGTTTGTGTGCTGCTTACACTGACCTCTCCTCACTGCTCTCTTGTAGGGCCCTCAGAAAAAACACCTGGTGAAAGTGAAGCCAGGCGCGCAAGAAGAGCTGTAAGGAATGAGATACATAAGGCTTCCTAATTGGACAAACTTCAATAAAGGGTCTCCAAGCTGTGCCTGCTGCCTGTCTTCCTTCTGGAGGAGTGTCTTGCCATGTACACTGCTTCCTATGGGCAGCAGTGTGTCCTCAACACCTCAGCCACTGGAGATGGTACAAGTAGCACTTGAGACAGGTTCTCAGGGAGAGAGACTACCTGGGAAGCCTAGCGTCTACTCTGTCCCTCTGGATCCTCCCTTTCCATGACCCAATGAATTTCTTCACTGCATGTATTCACTTAAACCACAGTGAAGGAATCCCCTTTTCTTCCACAGCAGAGCAGGTGCCAGCAGGGGGTAGAAGACTTCCCTACTGACTGCCTATGCCCAGCCTCACTGACTGTCTGTCCCCTTGCCCTCTCCTGCATGCACACGTACAGACACCTCTTCTTGTTGAGCACAAGCCACATACTTCTCTCTGCACAAGACCCCTGGGCCCATCTGGTTCCCTCAGCAGCCCCAGGATTTCATGTACAATAACATGGTTAATAGGTAAGACTGGCCAGTGATGGATTTATTCAGATTTTGGATTAGTGTCTCACCCATTTTCCTTGCAGCCCAGCTGCCAGAGGGAGGGTGTGATGCATCTTGGAGTTGTGGTGCCTTGGATCCGAGGTGATCGTGACTCGTTGAGTGCAGAACCTATCTGGGTGTCCTGCACCCTCTTTGGGAATCAGACAGTGGAAACAACGGCCCTCTGCTGCTCCAGAGCTGTCCACTTGGTTAGGAGGAATCCTGAGATGCTGGTGGGAGGTGTGTGAAGTTCTTGGGTGTCCAGCAAACCCCTTCCCCTAAGTCTGCTTTGTCTCTGAATTTTTTCTTGCAATATTTATGGAGCAGGCTCATCTACAAAGTGCAGGACACTGAGAATGAGATGAATTGAGATGCTCAGGTCCCATGGCATAGTACTGGATGTCATCAGTGGCCAGGCCTCAGCTTGATGAAGTGTCCCAGTGAGGTCCCTGAGCCCTTTGCAGTGTCTCTACCCTGCCCGTAGGGCTGCACTTCAGAACCTCTTCTCTCCCCTGGCTGGTATGTCCCTGGGCAGCTCCCCAGTGAGTGGCTGAGGATTCAGGCCAGAATTCATGATTGGAATGATGAGATCATCCATGTTTGGCATCACCAAAATTTTCTGTGAAGAGGAATCGAGAATAACAAGAAATTGATTCTGAGTACCACAGCTGGCAGGATTTTCTCAGCCCTTTAGTGAACCCAGCCCTTGGGGTCAGGCACCTGAAATTCGTGCTGCAGCTTCTTCTCAATCCACTCAGTGACATGTACGAATGTTACCTCCCTCTCACCCAGCTTTGGGCACACCTTCAGCTCTAGCTGGGGTGGAACACGGAAGCTGTACCTGCGAGGGGAGAGGATGGAGGCAGAAAGCATCATGTCCCATACATGTGGCACAGCCCACATGACCAGCTTGCCAGAGGCCCCACTGCTTGATTCTGGGGACCTGTGTCCCAGGAGGAGGTGGCCAGTTTGTGGTAGGAGCTATACATCCCAAAATTGCATCTCCTCCCAGGTGGAGACCAGGAGGGTCTGAGGGTCCTTTTGGGAGAGCAGCCCTGGCTTGCTGGGACCCTAGATGAACCCACACCCTAGCCCTGGTTTCTTGACCAAACCACAGGGAGATGGGGAAAAGGCAGGAGGATGTACATGGAGCCCACCCGGAAGGAAGGAGAGCTGGTACCAGACACGGTCAGTTGGTGGTGGTGGCACATTCACAGCCAAGGTGCCTGCCAGCTCCTGCACCTCCACCATCAGCAGCAGTGGTGTGTTGGAAACTTCCTCGATCTTCTTTTTGATGAACTCGTTTTCTGTGGCCTTCTGGAAGTACTTGGACTTGGCAATCTTATCCACAAAGCGCAGGATCTTCCGGCCCGTGCTGTTGCTGCTGACATGGCTGAGACGAGGGGACCCGCAGGATGAGACCCCTCAGAGACACAAGTCCCTTTCCAGGGGTCACTAAGAGGTGGTGGGATGCCCGCCTGTACCCTGCAGCATCTCAATCCCAGAATTTTCCCCTCACCCTTCAGTGCCAGGTGGCAGGGCTCGCTCCCCTGGGGCTCCAGCAGGCTCTGCAGTGATAACGTCCTCCTCATCAGAGGAGCCAGCGCTGGATGACTCTGCATCGCTGTCTGCCAGCAGGATGAGCCGAAGCTTGGTCCTGTGAGTCCATGGCTGCATCAGTGCAATGCCCTGGGAGCAGACCCTCTCACCTCACTCAGGTGAAAGGATGTAGATGAAACCCAGCTCTGTGTGGTCACCTTACCCTTCTCCGCTTGGCTCCACCTGGCCACTGTCCTCTGCAGCACCCTCCTTCCCCAGCTTGCAGAGGTTCATCTTTGTCTCGAGGGTCATCTGCAATGAGCCGCTGTAGGTGACCTCCATGTCCACCCAGAGACCTGCCAAGGAGAGTGGGAGTGAGACCCCATCAGTGCCACGGTAGCTGCTCATGTGCCTGCTAAAGCCTCCCTGCTTGGGATCCAGGCTGGCACCTTGATAATAGCCACCATGGAGACAGCCCTGCTGTTCCTGCTGCTCTGCAGGGTTCTTACCTTGGTCATTGATGGTGGGCTTGGAGGCGCTGAGAATGGAAGGGACGGATGTGCCCATGTCCAGCTCTGTCAGTTTCAGCTCATTCATAAAATATGGGAGCTAAAGGAGGGGAACCACAGGGGGATGGTCACCACAGCCTGGCACCCACTAAGGAGATAGGACAGGATTCCCATGGGTGCTGTAATCTCCTGTGATGATTCCTGCTTCTCACCTTGATCTTGCTCAGCTTTTTCTGGATCTTGCTGGACACCTGCTCTGCCCAGTAACGCTCCCGGAGGAAGTCCCAGAAGATGCGCCCTACCAGTGCATTCACCCAGGCCACACAGCCCTCACTGCATGCAGCTGTGTCTTCACTGAGCTGTGATCAGGGAGAAGCCACAAGTGCCTGGAGTCAGTTGGGACCCCATGGGCTGGGACCCTGCACTGCAGTTTAGCTGCTCCAACCATAGTTTTGAGAAGGAGGAGATGAACACCAAGGCTGGGAGACAGCAGTACATGTGGTTCATTGGCTCCACTCAGTGATTGCAACCAGCTCTGAAATCTCACCTTGGTGGCTGCAGGGCTGCCCAGTGTGCTGTGCGGGGGGCTCTGCTCTGGGCTGTTTCCTGTCTCTGCTGGCACAAATTGGGCCATGTAGGTGCTGTAATCCAGAAAAATCTTCTGCTGACACATTTCAGCCAGCTCCTTGGATCTGATGGTAGAGGGGATGTCCTCAGTGCTCCCGCTAATGCTGCTGGCACCACTCTGTGCAGCCGGTTCTTTGCCTGGGGACACAGGAACACATGCAGATCTGGCTGCAGCAAGAGGTGATGTGAGCAGGATGACGTGCCATGATGCACACACAGCGATGTGCTGCGTGGCTACCATGCACACACACCTTGTGCTGCAGAAAGAGAATCCTCCAGGCTGGAGGGCTCTGGGTAGGTGAGCCCTGTTTCTGCTCCTCCGTCTCCCTCCCCATTCACTAGTGCCTATCCAGAGCCCATCCTCCTGGCATGTGGCTCCAGATCCCTCCCAGAGGCTGCATCTCACCTGGCCTGGCTTCACCACGGCTGCTGCTGGGGGTCTCACGGCAGGCTCGCAGGAGATTATGGTACCACTCCTCCTTCTCCCTTCCTGTCCTCCCAAAGAGGTACAGGCACCTTTCCCTGCAGTCCCCTGGGACGTCCTGGACAGGTGCCTGTGGCTTCCTCGTCCCTTCTTCCCCTGGCTGCTCTGTGCCGTGCTCATCACTGCTCTTGTGCTCTGTGTCTGTCCGTTCTGGGAAGAGGATGCAGATGGGGTACTTCTTGTTCCATAGTCGTTTTCGGGCCAAGCCGGGGGGGCAGAGGGAGACCTGCAACACCAAGAGGAGCCGTGAGGCACTGAGAGGTCCCTGCAAGGGGCCAATCCCTGCTCCCAGGGCACCTTGGCACCGCTCATATCGTAGCAGCGATGGCTGACGAAGGTGACATCGAGGATCTCCTCCGCGAAGGTAGCCTGGCGTGGGATGTTGCTTTTGGGGTAGGACAGCTTGAGGGTGGCCCCATCCAGCGTGGCCAGCACCGAGTGTGTGAGCGACGGGTGGTACAGCTCGGGGTCATAGGCGTGCAGCTGGTTCAGCCAGCCCTGCGGGGACAGAGCCGGCTGGCCGTGGGCTCCCCATACCCACACCATATCCACCCCACAACGCCCGCTGCTGCCCTTCTCCTACCTGCAGGCCATGGGTTCTCCGTGGGCTGTCCAGGAGCAGCTCGGGGCGCAGGCGCGGGAGCGGCGGCGGCTTCAGCAGGAGGAGCAGGACGGCGAACAGGCCCAGCAGCAGGCCGCAGGTGAGGCCCAGGCACAGGCCTGCAGCGTAGGGTGGCAGCGGCAGCACCAGGTACCCGTAGGTGAGCAGCGCGACGCAGGCCAAGGCCCGGCCCGGCACCGTGCCCCCAGGCAGGGCCGACGGCGGCGGCGGCGACGGCTGCTCTGGGGACTCGGCCTTGCGCCGCGCCACCTCCACCACCTGGATGACGTCCCCGTAGGAGCAGATCTCGTAGCGGCAATTCAGGGTGGGCTCCCAGGGGCTCCAGTCCCGTGCCCGCTGCCCCCTGTCCCCTCTGCCTCCCGATTCCCCTCGCCCCGGGCTGCCCCCTGCCTTTGCCTGGCCCGCGGGGCCGCTTTCCTCAGCCATCAGGCGGCTCAGGCGGCTGAGGGGCTCCTGCACGGCCTCCGACAGCCGCCTCCTGGTGTCCTCCAGCCTGGCCTCCCGCAGCCGGAGCAGCGTGGTGCGGCTCTCCGATGGGGACACGCTGGGGGAGGATGGAGCCGTGCGGGACTTGGATGGGCCCAGCCGGGACTGGGGGCCCCGTGGGACGTCAGCCAGGAGCGTGGAGAGGGTCTTCGTCTCCCCCTCCACGGGGAATAGGGTCCCACCGCCCTCCCCACCGCTGCCATCCTCCCTGGTGCTGGCGGAATGGGACTTTGTCCCGTTGGTGTCCCTGTATCGAGGAGAGCCCGGGGATGGTGCCAGGGTTGGAGAGGCCTCTGCAGCCGCTGCAGCCTGGTCTGCCATCGCTCGCATTGCCGGCGGTGCTGCTGAGAGAAGAGGAGAGAGCAGCTTAGCTCGGCAGCACGCGGAGACACAGCACATCGCTGCACAATGACCCAAGGCTGCCGTGGTCTGGATGCCGCTGGACCTAGTTTGGGATGCCTTTGGGGACGAGGGGCTGCCACCGCCAGTGGGCTCATTGGGGGGCTTGACTTCCACCGCTGCCCCTCCGCTTGCAGCAGCCCCACAACAGGAGCAGGGATGATCCTGGGGCTGCCTCGTGCCTGGGATCTGCTTCGTTGAGATCTTCAAAGCACTTTCCTACCATGAATTAATTACAGGCTGCGTCGCAGCTGCCTCCAGCTCCGTTTATATAATCTCATGCTTCGTGGCTTTCACTTTGCTCCTCATTTACATGAGCCAACTGTTAACCCCAAATAATCATGTAGGATGCTCAGGGAGAGCACAAGCTTCTGGAGCTAACAGCCCACGCACGGGACCCAGTGCAAGATTCATCCCTGCTCTGCTGCCGTACTCCTGCAGGATCTGCCCAGTCCCAAGAGTGCTCTCCTTGCATTTACTCAGCAAACCCAGCACCAGGTGGAGCCCTGTGCTCTGGGGTTGGCGCCATCCGGCCTGCAGCACCAGCCTGGTGGTTCGGTGCCACACTGTCCCCAGTGCCACAGCTGCCCCCAGTGCCACCCACAGCCGCCCTCAGCCATGCCTACCAGAAATCCCCAGTGCTCAGGTGCTCAGCCTGGCTGCTGCTCCCTGTGCCGGGTCAGGGGCACGCCAGCTCTGCTGTGGTTACCACCTCTCCAGAATTCCTGGGGTTTTAGAAAGCTTAAAAAAGAAAATGGAAAAGAAAATGACTGTTTCCTGAGAGACCATTAGCACAGTGGAAGACTGAGATAATAATAGCCTGGGTTTATATGGAAGTTTTCATCTGGCAGGGATGCCAAGTACAGCGGGGGCTATGCACACTGCAGTGCAGCCACCTCTGGGGTGCGGGGGAGGCCAGAACTGTGTGGAGCAGTGGGGATGGAACCTGCAGCTGCCAGGCTGGGCCACCAGCAGCCTACAATGGTGCTGCATGGGATGCCCTATTGAAGGAGCTTTGCTTGGGGCATGTGCCACTGGACCATGGCTACAAACGTCAGAAAGCCTCTCAGCCAGACCCATCCTTCTAATTTCTGTCCATTTCTGCTTCAGATGTAAGGCTGTGAGCCAATCTGGTGCAAAGAAAGATGAGCTGCAACCTGTGCCTGCCTGGTGCCTTTAAGCATCTCCCCCCAAAATGCTCCCCTGACACACACAGCACTGAGTACTTTTGCTGTGCTTCACTGCTCAGCATTAGCTCACACCAACAAATGACACCCACATCCTCCCAGGCGGGTCACTGCCAAAGTAATGTTTGCTTCTGTTGTAAAATCAAAGAGAGTTAATTGACAAATTAATTTCCAGCAGCTCTCTCCCGTTAATGAGAGCTGCTGATGGCCACTCACTGGAGGAGGGCTTTCACTGCTCACAGGGTGGTGGCAGAGCTCTGCCTCATCTCTGAGGCTTCTTTCAGCCAGCCAAACAAGTTGGAAATCCCTCCTCTAATTATCTTCACAATATACTGCTGCAGGAACCAAACTGCCGTGGCTATTAGCACTGTAACTGGAGAGCTCCCTGCATTATCCTGTGATTAAGGACTTCGATGGAAGTCACACTGCAGCCTAAGGACATAAATCTGACAAGTGCAGACTGCTTCTCGGCAAAATCGGAGAGCTCTGAGCACAGGCATAGATTCCCCTCTTGACAAGCCTCCAGTTAGCACAAGTTGGGCTGGACAGGTGATGCTGCTGAACCGGAGACTTTCTGGCTTATGCTGGCTGGAAACCTGTGCCCAGAGGTGCATGCAGTGCTTCAGTGTGTTTGGAGCCTGCCCCCCCCTCTCATTTGCTGTCAGTGAATTACAAAGGAGGCACCTTCCAAACCACACAGCAACACAGCGTCCTCGGATCCCCCAGCTCTGCCCGTGCCTGCCACAAACCATCAATCCCTGGGGCTCGAGCGGAGCGTGCCTGAGCCTGAGACACACGTCTGACCTAATTTGAAACGGCAGCATCCAGAGGGCAGGAGTGCTGGGGTCTGCACATGATGCCCCCCCGGCTCTGCTCCTGACTGAGAGATGTGGCCGTGTCCGTTGTCATTAAGGACCAGAGCCCATCGGAGTGCTTTGCTCCAGGCCTCGGGGCTCCTGCAGCAGCGGCTCCTTGGGACAGTCACCTGCACTTGTCCCAAAGGCCCTGGCGTTTTTGCTCTTGCAGCAAGCAAGTGCAATCTCAGCGAGAGCCCATGGACTGAATCATCCAATAACATTCAGACACAGCCAGCAGCTCGCAGTGCCAGGTATTTCAGAAGGAAAAGGAAGCGACGCACAGCTCATCGCCTCCCAGAGCCTGCGGTTCACCTTCACAGCAGAGCTGTTCCCTTGCAGCACACCGGGCTGCTGCCACCTCCTTCCCCTTGAGCCCTGAGCTCAGCACGTCCCACACCGTCCCCCAGCGACCTGTGCACAACAGGGACAGTCCCCACAGCGTCTGGAGCTCTGCTGTGCCCTTGCAGGAAGGGCCACAACCCCTGTTGAGCCCGTGCCCCATAGCGACCCACAGCTTCTGTCCTCTGGTGCACTGCTGCCCGTGCACCCCTGTGGCAGCACACAGGGCTCTCCACGGGTGCCTACCCTCTTTCCCCCCCAGCTCTGCCCCACGCCCTCCCCAGAGCTTCTCGCTGAGCCCAGAGCGATGGGGCAGCCCCCAGCCCGCCCCAGGGGCTGCACAGCTCCCAGCACCGCTCCGCACTCCCGTACCTGGCTCGGACGGCAGCGCCCGGGGCCGCCGGGATGGGTCGGTCCCGGTGCCGAGGAAGGACGAGGGCTACTGGTACTGCCCTGGAGAGCGGTGCCGGGGGAAAGGGCCGGTGTGGAGCAGTCCCGGTGCTGGAGGACCCTGTGCCGGTGAAGAAGAGCCGGTGCCGGTATCGAAGGGTTAACGCCGATGCCGGGCAGAGAAGATCGGGGCCGGAGCCGGTGCTGGAGGTGAGCGGTCGGACCTGCTCCTGGTCTCGGTACGGGGTCTGGATAGGCAGTGCCGGGCTGCGGCTCGCCCCCTTCCAGCCGCCGGTGCCGAAGCATCCGCAGGACCGCGCCGGGCCCCGCTCCGCCCCGCCGAGCTCCGCCCCGGGGCCGGTCTCGCACGACTCCTTCGGCTCAGCCGCCCTCGGGGCTGGGGGGAAAGGAGCGGGAGGGGAGAACGGGAGCCACCAGCTCCGAGTCCGCCCAGGAGCCAGTCCCGGTGCTGCCGCGGGTTAATAAACGGCAGCAGCCGATCCCCCTCCGCATCCCTCCCTGATCTTGCAGGAGCTAATCCTCCTCCCCATCCCTGCCTAATCCTGCAGGAGCCGCCCGTTCCCGGCTGCGGCTGCTCGGCGGTAGCCCCGCCGTTGGGGGCTCAGGAGCTGCGCGTCGACTCCACGCGGCACACGGACACAGGGACACGGGGCTCACAGCTCCCAGAAACGCCAACACCGGCGGAAGGGACGCTGCCACCGTGGGCTGTACGGGAAGCGGCGGGGGGGAACCTCGGCGTTGCGGGACCCCCCCGGGGCTCCTCGGCGGCTGCGTCGCGGCGCCATCTCGCGGCCGCGGGGCCGTGCCGGTACCGGGGGCGGTGCGGGTACCGGAGGCGGTACCGGGGCGGAGCCGGGCGGCAGCGGACGCAGCCATGTCGTTCTGCTCGTTTTTCGGAGGCGAAGTGTTCAAGGACCACTTCGAACCGGGTGAGCGGGGCCGGGTGGTGGAGGGGGAACCCCGTGTAGGGATGGCGGATTCCGGACCGCAGAGCCCCGCTCGCTGCCGGCTCTCTGGGATCGGCAGTTGTCCATGGTGGCTGAAGTCCAACGCACGTGGGAATCCCGTGGTGTCTGACGTGGCCGCGGGGCGGCTGGGAACGAGCGGGGATCCCCGCGGCTGACCTCCTCGTGCCATCCTCCCCAGGTATGTATGTATGCGCCCGGTGCGGCTATGAGCTGTTTTCCAGCCGTGCCAAATACGAGCACTCATCCCCCTGGCCGGCCTTCACCGAGACCATCCACGAGGACAGCGTGTCTAAGCGCAAGGAGCGTCCGGGGGCCTTGAAGGTGACGAGTGTGAAATAGCTCCCCCAAAACCCCAAATCTTCTTTTCTTAACATCATCTGTCTTTTTTCACTTGTTTTCTAAACCTTCTCTTTATATTGCCAGGTGTCCTGTGGCAAGTGTGGCAATGGGCTGGGCCACGAGTTCCTCAATGATGGCCCCAAGCGGGGGCAGTCCCGGTTCTGAATATTCAGCAGCTCGCTCAAATTCGTCCCTAAAGGTGAGGAATGGAGTTTGGTGGCTGCCTCCATCCATTATTACCTGTTATTCTGAGGGGAGCTGCTGAAGCCTGGCCATGCTGTGAGTGGATGCACTGCTCCCAGTCCTAAACAAATCCCAAGCATCTGAACTTGGTCAGGCTCCATGGGGACCTTGCTCAGTTAAATGCAGGGTGCGGGTCCCTGTGTTTCAGAGGAACCTTGGTGCTGCAAAGCAGGACAGGAGGCTGCTGGAAGATGGGGCTTTGCTGGCTCCTTCCAAGCAGCAGTCACACGCAGGTGTGGTTATTGCCTCTGCTTTGTGCATAGGGAGGAAGTGCAGGGAGGACAGTGCTTCCTTCCTGTATGGTTATTGTGCTTCTTGCTTCCCTGGTGTCAGAAAAAAGAAAAAAAATGAAAAAAAAAATTTGGAGGATATCTCTGTGTTCAGGGCAGCACCCGGCTGTGCTGTGCTGTTCTGTGTATTGGACTGCAGTGCTGTGCATGGCAGAGTAACTGCATAAAATGGGCTGGAGGCTCTGGAGCAAGGAACACAGGCACTGACTTCTTTCTTTCTCTTCTTTTAGGCAAATCAGACAAAGACCCACAGGAGAAGTAAGCGAGCTGCTCTACATGACCAGTGTGAGGGGCCATTCTCACAGCTGGGATGTATGGGAGCAGGGACTGTGATGGAGTCCCTGGTTTCCCAGTCTGCTTCCTTGCTCTGAGTCACCTCAGTTCTGGGTGCTGGGAGGGAGCTGGGGGTGGGGAGAGGGGCTGCTGAGCTGCACATGCTGGCAGGGCTTGTTTGGCACAAATTGTGCTGGAGGCTGCAGCTCTTTGTTTCACCTCCCCTTTCCCCCTCCCTGTCCATCTCTCCTCCCAAACATCCCTTCCTCTGCCCATGGCAAGCAGTGCATGCCGGGACTGTCACCATCACGGCCAAGAAGGGCTGGCTGTGACCCGTCACCGCTGCCACCCGGAGCTGCTCTGCTGCCATCTCCTGCTGGATTAGCTGGGATCAGAATCCGGGTTAATCTCTGGTGCTATTCTGGGCTGGGATCATGGTATGAATTGTCCTCTGTAAATCCTCCTGGGATGCGAGGGCAGTGATGTTTTATGATCCTGCTGGATGGCAGCCAGGTGTTCTGCCCTTTGCCCATAGCAGAGGTGGTTCTGAATTCACTGTGACCTTGGGGCTTGGTTCCGGCCTCCCACCATGCGTGTCACTGTGCTGTAACCCCAGTGACGTTAACGGTTCCCCCTGCTGCAGGGAGGCCAGAACCAGCCCACTGACTGCACCTCACGCTACTCAGGCTTTACGAATCACGTTTGCATTCTCTCTGCGCTCAAAAGGGGCTCTGGCACTGATTTCTCCTTAATTCAGGGCCTGATTCGTGGCCTTCCCTCACCATCCTGCTTTGTTTACTGCCCAGAAACCAAATCCTCCTCTTTGACATCAGCACAGAAGGATTTTTGAACACAGCAACTCTTTGTGTGACCTTTGGGTCTGGCACTGCATCTGTGGTCAATGCATGTTACGGTTTGGCTGCACTCAGGGCACTTCAGAGGCTTTTCTCTGCATTCATTTCATGTCTTCAAACCCCTCTGGCACTGAGAAGTGCACTGTGCCAGCTTGTCACTGCTGGCCTGGTACCTCCAAATACTGATAATAAACCACTGATTCACTGTACGAGAGAAACGCTTTTTTCCTTTCTTCTAAAAATCATTTCTGCTGGCACCATGGTGCTGGGGGTCCACCCTGGGGCACTTCTCTGCAGGTTTTCTTGGTGGCTGAAGCACGCTGAGGGTCTGCAGGAGGCAGGAGCAGGACCCGTGCAAGGCATTGCTACATGCATCTGTTCTGTGTTCCCAAAGTCCTGGCCGGCGACCTGGCAGCAGATTTCCTCTATGTCTCTGGGTCTCCAGACCTGAGATGTGAGGGGCAGCCATGGAGCAGCACAGCACCCAGCATTGGGTCTCTGCAACCTGAATGGTCTGGAGTTGGTGGGAGCTTTATTATCTTTATCCTGGCTTTTGCTGTCTGAAAAGGGAGATGCTGATGCTTTAGAGGCTTTTGGGCTTTGCTGGGGTCACAGTTTAATTGGAAAGATTGTCTTGTTCTATAAATTTCTATTTCACCTCAACTGCAGCTGGGTTTAGGTTGTTTCACAGTGTGTTCTTGGTGAGCTCCCCAGCTTCTGGTTGGGGCTGGTTCTCCAGGCTTTGCATTCCCACGGTGCTGCCTTTGTCCCCACCTGTCCTGGGATGGATTCAGCCTCTGATGGCTGTTACTGACTGCTAATCAGCTTCCTGCTGATTGATCCCCTGATCCACGGATCTGCTGCTTCAACTCTGGCCTGGTGACCTCAATCGAGATCCAGAGGCTGAAGGGTAGATTGTCCACATCCCCAGCCTCATCCTCATCCCCATCCGCAGCACCATCCCCATCCCCGTCCCTAGCTCCGTCCCCAGCCTGCTCCAGCCGCCCCACCTGTTGGATTTGGGGTATCGGAGCAGACAGCAGGGACAGCCCGCATCGCCCCCGGCGCCGCTTGCAGTGCGCGGCCGCAGACACAGGAGGGTGCCAGCGCCGTTCCCAGCCCCGAGCAAGGCTGCAGCCACCCGCGGTTCCTCCTCGGTTGCCCTCAGCAAAGGGACAGCGGCCTCGCGGAGCGGAGTTTCCCCTTGATTTTCCCAGTGGGAAAACCACCTCGAGCCGACAAAGCCCGGGATGTTCCAGCGGGGCTGAGCGGCTCTGCCGAAGTTCCTTCAGAGCCTCTGATGCCCGCGGAGGTTCGGGCCGGGCTGGAGCAGGTGGTGCTGTGATGAAGGATGTGGCTTCTGTGCCCCCCCCCAGCACCTCTGACCCCCTCCCCTCCATCCTCCTCTGTCCCACAGTGGGGACGGTCCTTCCCCCGCCATTAATCCTCGTTTTACTGTTACACTAATGACAATTCTTGCCTTAATGAGAAGGTTTTGCTTAGTTGGGCAAAAGAGGCCCCAGATCGGCGACGAGGGTTTAATGCCATCATGGGCTCTGAAGACAGAAATTGAATTACATTAGCAGGCCTATGTAAACTTCCCCGGTTGTTTAAAAGATCATTAATTTCCTCCCCCATAGCCTCCGGCTGACCTCTATTTTTAATTTTTTTAATTTTTTATTTTTTTATTTGCATGGCACAAGGTGGAGCTGCCTCTTTGACCCCCCTTGGCATGGCTCCAGCGGTGGAAAGGCGAACGGCCAGAGCCCGGCGAGCCTCAGATTAATTCTCCTAATAAAGCCTATAGAAATTACGTTACGCAAGGAAAAAGAAAATGACCTGCAGGCATTAGGAAGCTCTAATTACCTCTATTCCTTCGAGCCATAGGGCTGGGAGCCCCTCTGCCTGCCAAGGGTTTCTTTTACTGTGCACCCTCAGTTTTGTTTCAGTTGGAGTGGAGGGCTCAGTGAGGAGCACTCCTGTTGATAGAGAACATCCACCAACAGCCAGAGAAAACTAAGGGCTTATTTCACTCCATTCACTGATCGTAGGTCGATCTCAGTGCTGGTCTGTCTCCACCCTACAGCCACCTCTCACTATCACTGCTCTATTCCACAAACTTTCCTCCATCCCAGGGAACCTTCCCAAGCCAAACGTGGAGAAATTCATTCGCAGTTTGTGGTGCATGTTAATTAGGGAGTTAATGACTGGAACTAGTCAGAGCAGGTCTGAACTTGCTAGAAAAATGTTTAGCCCAAGGAAAATTGAATATTTTTTTCTTCCCTGGATGCTGAGATCTGACTTTTTAAGGCAATTAGTGAGGGTTTATTTGTTAATCAGTCATACTTACATGCTTGCTTTGGGGTCTTATCTCTTGCTCCCAAGTGCACATCGCTTCTAATCATAATCTCTTTTTCTGATGTGTGAAATGCCTGTCCCTGGGATGCTGTTGGGCCTGAGGGTGATGGAGCTGCACTCATCCTACCTCATCCTGTGCCTCCTCCTGTGCTATTTCCCCACAGAGCACCCAAAGAGCTGAGGGCTCCATCTGCATCTCAAGCACATCCTGGCTTCTTTGGATGGCTTTCCCTGCTTGGGTCCCCCAGAGCCTGGGATGAAGCACCCCCAGTGTGGGGAATGAAGAGCATGGTGGGCACCCCATGGCTCAGGATGGAGCTGCCCAAAAGCAGGACTTTTGGAAGTAGATGATCTCCAAGATCCCTTCCAACCCAACCATTCCATGGTTCTGTGATCTTTAAGATTCTTCCAAGCCCAACAATTCCATGGTTCAATGATCTTTAAGGTTCCTACCAACACAAGCCATTCTACCGTCCTGTGATCTTTAAGGTTTCTCCCAACCAAAGCCAATTCTATGATTCTATGAAAGGTGCTGGGGATGCGCCACCGGTGTTGCAGTGCTGCAGGGGGATCTCACTGCAACTCCCTTTGGTGCAGGGTCCAACATAGCCCCACTGCTGCTTTCAGCAGCGTATCCCACACCCCCAAAATGACATTGGTCCACTGAGGAATGTAACCTTTGCTTAAAAATGCGAAGAGAGCCATTCATGCTCACACAGCTCTGCAGGGTATATTGGACATCAATGGCCCTGGGGACCACGGGGACACTGCAGACACAGCGGGACAGCAGTGCTGATGTCCCATGGGCCAGATGATGCTTTTAGGTGCTGCACTGCACTGCACTGTCTGCAGTAATGATTTGTTGCTTGTAAAACCACCGTGATTAACAGTTTAGCCTCCTAGTTTCATGTCTTATCATGTTTCATCTCTCACGAAAGACATTTACAGTCTATTTTCAACTTCAAAGCAAATGCTTCTTGTGTGAGCATTAAGGAAGGCAAATATTTAAGCAGAACCTGTATGGTATTAGCGTCTCTTGATGTTCCCTGCTGAGTGAGGATTGATGGCTGCCCAAAGAGGCAGGTTTTTCCTATTGTCTTATGCACCAGTGATTAATATTTCATGTTCCCACTGTTATATATTTGCTGGCTGGCACTGGTCAACCCTGACAGTGCTTTCTTCATGTCTTACGAATCTAGCTTTTATGCAGTGCAATGTAGGAAGTGTGACTCTTGGCAAAGCTGTGTGGTCTTATTGAATCCTCCTGCACAAGTTTTCCAAATTGTGTTCATCTTGATGGCACAAGAGCATACGGCATGTCTCCCTTCCCCCAGATACCTCTGTCCTATCGCTTTGTTTTGCTCTACCCCTGTCCTTTTTGCTACAAAACTTTCAGGGTCTCACTGTGGGATGTGGACAGCAGCGTCCCTCCTTTAGGAGCTGTGTGCCACCTCTTCCTGGCAGGGATGCTGGGGATGGTACCAGGGCACAGGGATGGCACTGGGGCATGGCTGCCTGTCACAGGTTTTATGGTTAACCTTGTCAAAGCAGGAGGAAAATAGCCCAGGACCAAATTCCTCCGCTTTGAACCCGATGACACATTGCCGTGCATTCGTCTGAATGCAAAACATATTAAGCCCAGGAACTGCAAGGGACGGCTCTGCTTATCATCCAGCTTGGAGTTCATATAATTCAATTAGGATGAACAGTAAATATAGCTCGTTTTAATTTAGATGGAGGGCTTGCTTCGGCTCTATTCTTTAATTTCAGGAGAAGGGAAGCAGTGGGAGGACTGCCAAGAATTTTTGCCAAACCCACAGTGGCTCCAGGGCTGCGGGTGCAGAGGCCACCTCTGAGTGGGCACCCTCATGGGGGGAGGAACCCCACCAAGCACCAGGACTGCAAAGCTGCCACAGTGTTAGGTGCAAAACCAAGGCTGGAAAGCCATAGGGAGGAATCAGTGGTGCAATCTGCTGGAAGAGGAAGTGATCAGCTCAGGAGAGAGCAGCAGACGCAACTTTGGGACCGCGTGGCATCCTTAGGAGATGATTTTAAATGCGTGCATCTTGTCTGCATCGTGGTCTATCTTTGTTCCCCTCTGATGTCTTGAGGCTGGGATGGTATTTTATGTCCCTGCTCGTGCCTGCCAGCAGCATGACAGCTCTGTTGGAAATTAACTTTTCTGTGCTTTAAGCATTTCACAGGCATAAAATCAAAGTGAGGGATCAAACCCATTAATCTCCAATTAATCTAAGCTGTTGATTCTGGCAGGCCAAGCACTTGGGCTCTGGCGGGGGACAGAATGCTTAGGGTGTGCTCAGCAATATCCCTGTCCATCTGTCCATCCATCTAGGCACGCCATACAAAATTTGGGCAAAACTGACTTTTTGCCACAGACTCATCTGCCTGAAGGAGATAATCCCAGCTGTGCTACTTCCCATCTGCTTGCCCCAGAAAATCACAGAACCACCGGATCATCAAGGTTGGAAAAGCCTTCTGAGACCCCCAAGCCAAACTCCAACCCTGTGCCTCCGACCCATCTGCAGTGGGTGCCATCAGGTGGGTTTTGGTGAACATTTCTGCCTGTATGTAGGTGAAATGGGGGGAAATAATAAGAAGCTGCAATTTGCCAATACATGCTGCAGGGCGAGACGGGTCGTGTCTTCAATTACAGCTGCTCACGTGTGTGAGCCACCAAAATATGCAAGGTATTCGTTTAATTTCTCCATCTGAGGCCAGCACGGTATCTTGATGCTTATCAAAACAGAGCTTTGGATGTATGCTCTGGGGAGGAAACTTACTCCCGCAGACAGCCCACGTCAAGCTGAGACACCACTTAAATCTTCAAAACGGGGCCCATACTGAACTTGGATGTGGGCTGCTCCCGGTTGGAGCGGATTGCTGTTATGGGGTATCAAGCAGGATCTGAGTTTCTCCTCCATGTGTCGGTGGGCCTGGAGGGATTCCTGACCCCTCTCCCCTGACCAGGGCAGTGCCATGGGAGCTGCAGTCCTGAGCTCAGCCTCTGCCATGCTGCAGGCACACATCCCCAAGGACACGCAGCCCATGGGGAAGGCTCAGAGACTGCAAAGCCATAAAGCAGTCTGTAAAATTAGTGGCTAATTAGTGGTGACCCGCTGCAGGATACCGCTGCAGTGTGGCTCCCCAGGCTGAGGCGTTTGCTTGTAGCCCAGAGCTATGTGGTAATTGCAAAATTAGGGCAAAACAAGTGATTTGTTGCTACAAATGAGGGGAGCGAACAGAACAGGGGTGGACCTCCATCAGAGCTCTTGCAAGGCTGAATTCTGCCTCTGTCTGCCTTTCAGTTCACAGTTCTGGTCTGCGGGAAGGGACACGGCTGTGCCTTATCCCTGAGCAGGGTTTGCAGAAGGATTTGGGTGCTCTGCTCCCTGCATGGAGCACTGCATGCAGGAATGGAGAATGGATGGGAGGAGTGATGCACAGTATCACTCTGACACCAAACCCATTGTCCCCTACTGC
Source organism: Perdix hodgsoniae (assembly GCA_035772895.1). Lineage (NCBI taxonomy): Eukaryota > Metazoa > Chordata > Aves > Galliformes > Phasianidae > Perdix > Perdix hodgsoniae. The sequence goes on along the minus strand of JAPSGF010000014.1, from coordinate 8,265,015 downwards.
CACAGTCCATAGAGGCTCTTGTAGCCTCTGTGTTGGTGAAAACAGCTGGATATTGCTTGGATATTTGTTGCATATTTGTTGGATGTTGGTTGTTGGTGGATTTGGAAGGTTGGTGTAGGAAGTCCCAAGCTGGGCAGCCATTGAGGCAAGCTGAACTGAGCACTGCAAAACATTTGCCATAGAATCTGAAGAATTTGGAGTGAAACCCCCAAAGAAATTAAGCACAGATGGGTTGCAGGGGGAAAAAAGGAGCCTGAATTCCTTCACCACTGCTTGTCCCCTATGCAGGACAGAGCTGGCTGCACAGCTGGGCAGGCTCTTTGGTGAGGACATTGTCTCCTGTGGCATTCCGTCCTACAGGATCCCATCCCACAGGATCCCATCCTACAGTTTCTCATCTGCAGGTTCCAATTCTGCAGGCTCCCATCCCACACCCACACATGGTCTCATCCCCAGAGCACCAGCCCTAGGAATCAGCAGAGTGCAGAAGACACGTGACAACAAGGAACCTTTCTTGCTCAATTAACTGCACTGGAAGAGACCCTTGGGCACAGCTGAAAGATGGTGCAAGGGGTGCCAGCAGCCCCAGCTCCACAACAGCATTTATGAGCCATAGTTGCCTGGATTTAGAGCTTTCTGCTTGGGCTGCATCTATGTGCTACCTTCAGCGCTTCGGAAAGTTCGAATGCAACATTAAGATCTTTTCTCTTACAGCACACTCAATGCTGCTGATTGCATTAATGGGTAGAAACGAGGTATAATCGTTCCTCTGTGCAAAATCCATCAGCAGAATGGCAGCAGCTTGAGCTGCGGGTGGGCACAATCTGATCCCCAACTGCAGCAGGAAGGAAAGCTGCGGGGCTGCTCCCAACGGGCAGAGCAGAACCGTGCCATGGGGTGTTTTTTCCTCTCCGAAGGTGCTGTGGATAATTGCTGTTGTGTAGGGCTAATTGTACGGCGGCGCGTTCGATGCGTTCCCATATGCAGAACGGCATTAAACAACATCCAGATGAAGTGAGCTCTGGCACAGGGCCGGGCCGGACGAAGGAGGCGTGCGCACGGATGTGGCCCTCCAGATGCAAGCAATAAGGCCAACGGATCTTGATTTCATCTGTCAAGTAATTGGGCTGGAAGTCTGTGCATGCTAATGACTCCACATCAAGCAGCTCGGGGCTCAGATGTGACCCATCCCGCTCCCTGGGGAGCACAGGCGGCTGCAGCCCGCGGTGGTCGTGATGAATATCCCCCAGATGTTATCCCATCGGGTGAGTGAGCCCCACATGGATGTTGTTAATAATACCAAAGATCTGAGGTTAAAAAGGACCGGGGGGCATCCACATGGGCTCCCGTGGGCTGTGGGGAGGGTGAGAGGGGCCCACACTGAGGTGCCCACGGGTCCTGCTGAGCCTGAAAGGGTCAATGCTGCTCCTGCGGATGCTGCAGGTCATGCCTCAGGATTTGGGGATCACTGAGGGTCTGCCCACCTGTAGCCTCAAAATCTCATCCATCTCCCATGTAGGGCATGGAGGGGGAGATTGTGCAGAGAGGCTTTGGAGGCGGCCCCTTCTCCTTGCCAGGCCAGAGACCATCCCAATGGCAGATTAGGTTGGATGTCACAGCTCTGCAATGCTTTGGAGTCTGCTGCAGCGCTGAGCGGGAAGATGGCACTGCTTACTCAGTCTGGGGTCATAGGATTGTTACTGGAGTGGAGCAGAGACCTCACCCAGCATCCCTTAGCCAGATGTGATGCAGCACAAGGAAGTGCTGCTTCCACCACTGGGCAGCACCTGTCCCCTCCTGGAACTGATACAGGGACCCAGCCCCTGGCTCAGGGAGCAGGGTGTGGGATGGACGGCGTGATGCTAAACCCATTGCCAGCATCTCAGATTTTATACACTCATGCTGTTTTTGACCATTGTCTACCCTGCACTGTGGACACCTGGGATGCTCTCCACCTCCTTCCAACATGAGCCCTCCTGTTATCCAGCCAAAGATTTGTGGCTAACCATGGTATGCTGGTGGGTACCATTTGCCTGCAAGGAATGAGGTTGTTCCAGTAGTCTCATGCTCCCCCCAGAGCCACTCACTCTGAGCAGCCTCAGGTTACTGCAGCTCCGGTCCTGGCTCTATCCCTTCCAGACGTACCAGGGCTGGCTGAGCTGCCTGAAAGCTGCTGTCATCGGCCCAGTTCCAGACACAGCCCCTCACCCTCCAGTGGGGCTGCACTAACCTGCACTGTGGGGTCAGGCAGCAAAGGCAGCTCCATCAAAAGAGGGGTGGCCAGCAGGGACAGGGAGGTGATTGTTCCCCTCTACTCTGCTCTTGTGGGGCCCCATCTGGAGTGCATTGTCCAAGTGTGGAGCCCCCAGTACAAAAAAGACAGGGAGCTGTTGGAGAGGGTCCAGAGGAGGGCCACAAAGATGATCAGGGGACTGGAGCACCTCCCCTATGAAGACAGGCTGAGGGAGCTGGGCTTGTTCAGCCTGGAGAAAAGAAGGCTGCGGGGTGACCTCACTGCAGCATTTCAATACCTAAAGGGAGCCTACAGAGGGGAGGGGAATCAACTCTTTGAAACCATAGATAACTGCAGGACGAGGGGAAATGGTTTTAAGTTGAGGGAGGGGAGATTTAGGTTGGATGTCAGGGGGAAATTCTTTACAGAGAGAGTGGTGAGGTACTGGAGCAGCTGCCCAGAGAGGTTGTGGATGCCCCGTCCCTGGAGGTGTTCAAGGCCAGACTGGATGGGGCCCTGGGCAGCCTGGTCTAGTATTAAATGGGGAGGTTGGTGGCCCTGCATGTGGCAGGGGGGTTGGAGATTCATGATCCTTGAGGTCCCTTCCAACCCTGGCCATTCTGTGATTTTGTGACATGGGGAGCCTGTGCTCTAGGTACCAGATGCCCACTGTCATTAGGAAAGGGGATCCTCGCCAAGAGACTTTTGTCTCCAAGCTCAGCCTTTTCCAAGCTTTTTTTCCCACCATGTGTGAGCTGGGAGGGGGCCGGGCACCAGGAAGCATGATCTGAGTGCTATTGAAGCGTGCAGATAAGCACATGCAATCCCCCCAGCACCTGCACTTTATTGGTGTGAAGGTATTGCAGCTGGCAGGCAGACTCCATGCCCGCTTCTATTCGGAGCTTTCCAGCCTCCTGCTGAGTGCTGCAGCACGTGCTCTGCAGATGGTGAGAGATGGGAGATCAACCCTCACCACTGAGCATGGCATGGAAATCCATGGGGACCGATGGGGATGGAAGAGTTTTGGTGGACCCGTAGGGTGGGAAAGCTTTGGGGAACCTACAGCGATTGGAGAGCTCTGGGGACCCACAGGGTGGGAGAACTTTGGGGAATGTATGGGGATCAAAGAGCTTTGCTTTTGCTTCTTATCACCCCAAACATGTGGATATTTCCCACCCGGCTCATGACCTGTGAGTGCCCCTACGTTGATTTCCACGCTGCAGTTCCGGAGTGCACATGATGCACGTGGCTGCTTGGGGGAACAGGAGCATGAGCTCATCGTGTTCATTACCTGATTAGTTACACGTTCATTAGTTGTTCTTAATGGGGAAATATTTTGCTGTCGTAGGGGGTTTACAGAGTTAAGCCTGGAGCAGTGAAAATGGACAAAGAGAACATGGTTGCCTGTGTGCACGGCTTGAACCATCGGTGTGGCTTCTTGGGCAGTGGGCTCTGTTGGGGCTGAAAGTCCCAAGTGTTTCTGACCCAAAGTGGCAGCTGGATTCTTCTCCTGCTACTGACAAACTCCTGAAGATTAGGTTTTCCCAAATGGAATCCTCCAAATGCTGCTATTACTCCTCGATGCTTTCTCCAAAACTTGACTCTGTGTTTCGCTATGGCTTGGCTCTGCTCCACGCACTGCAGTTGTTGATCCCACAGCTTCACCTCTGCTTGGCTACTGGAAACGTGGCTGAATTGAAGTCAAATGAAAGCAGCCTCCCACCTGAGCCGGGAATTAGCAGTGGGCATGCTGGATTTTCATAGACCATAAACGTGGCCATCTGCACCTTGAGATGTTTTGCTTAAAGTCAAACAAGCAAAGCAACCCCCTACCCACAAATGAATTTTTTTTTTTTTTTTCAAAAAAAAGAAAGAAGAAACTTGTAAAGTGGATTGCTTGAAACAAAGTGCTTCCTGCAGCAGTTGAGCACAGCAGCACGGAGCTCTCTGCCTGCAACTTGGTGTGAGCGCATGGTGCTGGATGGAGAACAGCTCTGTGTGCCCACAGGGGGGATTTTGCAAGAGGGGAGGGGATCACCCCAGCTCCACACACCAAGACAACAAGCTCTGCTGGTGTGGTATGGCACGGAGATGTGCTCCAGCCCTCCCATCCTGCACTGGGTGTGGGGCTGCCCAGAGCAGCTCACGTTTGCTGAGTTGGAGGATGCCATCGATTCAGACCTGCAAACAAACACACCGCGCAGAATGAAGGCTGGTGTTCGTGTTCATCGATGGCTGTACAGAGCCTTCATTGGGATGCTTCCAAGCACATTAAAGATACATCTATCTGGCATGTAATTAACTCTAAATGAGATCAGCAATGAACACATAATGATGGTTCCACTGAGTTATTACACTCATAAGGAGCAGGTAAGCAGTTGTTGAGATACCGCTGGCCAGTCAGTCAACCATGCACCACATTGGCTGATGTAGCAGACAGGCAGAAACAACCATGGGGGCAAAGGGCTGCTAATGAGAGGAAGCTAACGATGGTCCCCAGGCTGCACCCAGCTGAATTCTCGCTCCATCAGCTTTGGCTGCAGCAATTCTTCCCCCTGCAAACACAGTGATTTTTGGTGGCTTCTCCAAGGTGTGACTTTCTCAGTTGGAAATGGTTTTTGTTGGGCTGGGGGCAACCTGACAGTCCTCTGATGAGCTGCCAACTCCATCCGGATGGGGGATACCCCATGTATTTCAACAGGATTAAAAAATCCTATAGAAAAATAACGAAAAACCTATAGAAAAATCCTGTGACTAGATGCTGGCTATCAGCAAACCAATAGGAAACGTCCCTTTGTTTTTGTGCCTTCCCACTCCCTGTGTTGTTTTTTTCTTTGCTTCCAGGATGATGTGAAGCTGTTGTCACTGCTGAGATTTCGCCCAGGAGGGCACCAATAAGGGAATAATTGCACTCAGCCCCAAGTTTGCTTTCGCATGGAACAATGAGAAAGAAAGCAGAGCCAAGGCTGGGGAGCAGCGTAGAGGATGGCACAGTTAATAGCCGGAGTCCTGGGGTTTGGGCACGGACAGGCTGTGTCTGATACCCTGCAGCTCTGCCTACTCTAATAACAATATAATATAAAATAAAAAATAAAGATATTATTTTTTTAAATTGAAGCTTTAAAAAAAAAATTAAAAAAATCAGTGGGTTTTGGCTGCTCTATCTCCTAGTTGGGGTTATTTAAATCAAAAGCAGAACCAGGGGGCAGGCTCCCACTGTAAATGCAATGGCCCAATGCCAGGCGACTCCACGCTGCTGCAGGCGGCCACAGAGGCAGCAGGGACCTGAGGATAGGGCTGCCCTGCTGGGACCCATATCCTGCCCCACCACTGCCTCACTGCCATTTTGGAGAGAACAGCACTGAGCTGAACCCTGGGCTGTTGCGAGCAGCGAGAGCTTGGAGTGAACTTCCTCCTGCCTGGGGCATACTGCTAGCACCAGCATTTGCCTTCTACAAAAGGTGCTGTCACTATTTGGGAGCGACCGGGCTGGAACGTCCCGGCGGTGGTACAGAGCACAGCACAGGAGCTGCTGGTAGTGTGTGGATGCTGTGCGGGGCTGTCTGCAGCTCACTCTTATTGCTATAGCTACGGGCAATTTTCTATGTTCAAGTTTTGCAAAACCATATTAAGAAAAATCTCGCCCTGGCGCTTCTGGCTCTCCTCCAGGCTGGAAATTGCATTCCCCTGCTTGAAATTCCTCCCAGAGTTTCAGATGGAGAATGTACAACTTCACTTTCCATCTTGAGCTGCTGTCACACATTTTAATAACAGGGGCTGTGCTACACCCCAGAGGTGGCTGCAAGCCAGCAAACCCGTTGGAGCGGTTGCGGTGAAGGTTTGGATGGTGGTGAAGGCACTGAGTGAGCAGAGGAGCTCCAGCCCCGCTCCTGGCTCCGTACAGCCCTTCCCAAACCCCACTGCACTGTTGGGATGAGGATGGAGCCCACAGGTTAATTTTTAGTGCCCAGAGTGATGGGCTCGCTGTATCTCCTTCAATGCAATGGGAAACTCCAGCTCTTGGATTGGATCCATTTGGTGCACCGCAGCGCCTGCAGTCCTGGTTAGAAAGAGACACAATGCATTCTTCCTCCTCCTTCCTCACACCAATCCATCCAAGCAGAGAGGGCCTGGGCCCAGCAAGTTGTAAGCTCAAGAAGAGCCACCCTGGGTTTCTCCCCTTATGCACTGCCTCTCCTTGCAGTGAAGACAGGGACAGATCTCCCCATGCTATTACCTTGAGGTTGCAATGGGGTGGCCTTTGCTGTGACCCTGGTGAGGTGACTGGGACAGAGACCCTGGTAAGTACTCTCAAGGAGATGCACTTTGTCTCCTTGGCTGGCCAGCACAGGGCTGGGAAGCTCTAGGGTCAAGCATGGGGCTGCTCTTCCACTGAGTGTGGCTGCCTGCAGGACTCAGCCATCCCCATCCAGAGTGGTACCCACCCCTGTGCATAGAGACCCACATCCCTGCATAGAGACCTGCATCCCTGCACACAGGTTTGGGTTTGCCTCCCCGCTCCTCCCCTGGCTGCGGGCGCTGGCTCGCCCCTCTCCAAACCCCCTTTCATGGTTTGCTCTTTGAACCCAAGGAGCTGTGCCGTATTTGTAAAACACACTGCCGTAATCAGGGAAACAGCCTTCCTAATTGGATTGGAACGGCCTGGAGTAATTGGCTGTTTGGGAGCAGCCGTTTCGAATCAAGCTGTGTGCTCTTTAATAAGTTTACTCGCCTTTATCAGCTGGGCGAACTCCGTGGCGGAGGTGACCTGTTAAATGATCTCCTGTGTTGCTAAAGCGTTTTTTATCCCCTCTGATCCCTTGAGCCATTTTCTTTCTTTCTTTGTAATAACAGACTTCAGGAGACCCACGGTGGCTCCTGCCTGCGCGCTGCACAGCCAGGGGGGCTCTGGGAAAGGGGCTGGGGGAATGCTCAGAGCATTACTGAGTCCCATCCTGCTCAGGGGTGAGCGTTTGGGATGGGGAGGAAGGATGGGTGAGGGGAACACTGAGCTCATGCAGCACCATGGTGATGTTTCTCTATGTAGAGCTTGCAGGAATTCAATTGCTTGAGTCCAAGGGCTTCAGGAGAGGTTGTAATAAAGGGAAAATGGGATGAGAGATGCTGCAGGGGAACTCCTGCACAGAGCACTGGGAGTTTGCTGTGTCCCAGTGCCTCCTCCCTCCAGCGCTGAGCCACCCCTGGGTGCTGCCATGGGATGGGGCTGCCCAACACACCCAAACACAGAAGGGGGTCCCTGTGCTGCTTTCTTTTCCCCTCTTGGTGCCCACCTTTCAGGTCTGAGCATCACCAATGTGGTGGGAGCTCACAGATGCATCTCACTCCTTCTTCCTCATGGACTTCTGCTAAAAACTCCTTTGGCCACATATCTTCCCCTGCACAGTGGCAGTGCCCACGCTCTCCCTAAGACCCCATGTCTGCCTGGCCCTGGGGAGCAATGCCCTCCATCCCATAGCATAGACATCCATTTGCAGGGCTCCCAACCCTTTGCCCCAGGCAGAGGTGGAGGCAGTGATGATACAGTGAGTGCAGTGTCGGCCCTCACATCTCATCCATCAGGGTCGGAAGAGCGGAAGCTCCTTCCACATCCGCAGCAGCGTCTGCACACCGCTCCCCACAGCCCATCCATAACGCCAGTGTCATCCCTGGATACTTTCATCTGCTTCTTCCAGAGCAGCCCTGAGGCTCCTGCACCCTGTGAGCTCCTGGGGGACAGCTGCAAGCCCCCATCCGAACTAAGCAGAGGGCATTGAACGCAGAACAACAGAGCTGCCCATTTCAAAGCAGGGTGTTTTTTTGGCGGAAGGTGAAAATAACAGCACCAAGACCTCAGACCCATTCCTGCTAGCAACAAGACCCCCAAACCTGCCTGCACAGAACCCTCAATGCACATCTCCAAGTCAAGATGTGGTGTTTTGTCCTTAAAATCTCTTCTACTCCATTTAAAATGACATTGAAATGATGGGTTGGAAAGAAATCTTGAAGATCTGAGAAGTGCAGCCCTGTTTTAAATCGAGCAAAATTAAATGCTCAAATTTCATGGAACAACTTGCACTGAGCACTTGTGGCCCTTAATTAACTGGGCTGTTCCAGCACTACGCTTCCAGGTCACATTTTAAGTCCATTTTTACCCCCAATCTGGAGGGCAAGAGGGGCAAAGGTACCACACTTTGCATCCTGCCCTGCACTGCAGTGGTAGATGGGGCAGAGCTTGGCAGCAGCACCAGGAGGCAGCCCCAAAATACAGCACCAATGGCAGCCCAACAAAGCAGCCCCAGCCCCACGGGATCCTCCTGGTGTGAGGATGATGAGTGCGAGTGATGCACTCGCCCCTCTGCCTTTCCTGAGCCTCCCTGACTGTGTGCAGACAGGAGTTTGTCAGTGTGGATATATTGCTGCCAAACATTCCCATTTTGACAAATTGGCATTCTCCAACAACAACAACTCCCCCCCAGCCCAAACACGGGGCTGGAACTGTTCCCACCAGCTCTCGCCCGGAGTGAAACAGTTCCTCTCTCTAATCACTTGCGTAAACTCAACAAGAGCTGGCAAGTGCCGCGCGGATTTTGGATGCGTTTTTATTTATCAAACTGCTCCCGATAACAGATTCACTTCCTCGTCATCGTCTTCCCTTCGTGTTTTTCCCCGGGGAACCTCTGGGCTGTGAACAGGGACGGTTCTCCACTGTGCTCCGGCCTTTATTTCCTCGTGTTGAAAAGCAGCTGTGCAGGATGGGATGGGATGGGATGAGCAGAGCCTCCTGCAAGCACAGCCACGAGAGGGCACAAAGCCCTTCCTGCAGCCATGTCACCGTGTCACCACGCAGCTGTGCCACCATGCAACCATGTCACTGAGCAGCCATGCCACCATGCAGCTATGTCACCTTGCCATTGTGTAGCAGTGCCACTACATCACCGTCCAATGCAACACTGCTGCCATGCAGCCATGTCACTGAGCAGCCACGTCACTGAGCAGCCACGTCATCGTGCAGCTGTGCCACACCATGCACTGTCAGTGTCACTGTGCCACTTGGCAGCTGTGCTGCCATGCAGCCGTGTCACCATGCAGACACACCACTGTACAACAGTGCTCCTGTGTTAGTGGGCAGCTCTGTTAACATTCAATGCTGTCAGCATGCAGCCTGGCCATTTGGCAGCTGTGCCACCCTGCATTTGTGCCACTGTGCAGCAGTTCTGCCATTTCACCAGGTATCTTTTTTACTGTGCAACATCGTCACCATGCAGCCATGCCACCATGCAGCCAGGCAATCCTGCAACTGCACCATTGTGCCATCATGCAGCCATGCAACTGTGCCATCAATAAAGTGTCCATTCAGGTGTTTGTGCTCCTGTGCAGCTTGTCACCTGTGTCACTGCACAGCTGTGTCACCACGCAGAAGCATCAGTGCCGCCGTGGTTGCACAGCTCTGCACTCTTTGCACTCAGGCCATCATCTTCCCCTCCCCACAGTGCTCTATCTCTTGGAAGACTCAGCGAATCCAAATAGAAAAAGAGCTAATTATATTAATAGGTTAATTAAGACACCGCTGATTTCAGATCGGTCTGGAAGGAAGCCTCAGTGTTTCGAGGCGCGTGGCGAGGAGGTTTCACAGAGCATCCCCATGGAGCCCTCAGGACGAGGGGACAGCGCCCCATGAGCACCCCAGTCTGGGACCTTTGTGCCATCACTGTTGCAGCACCGGGTGGGATTTATCCAGCTCCCCTGCTGCAGACAGGTGCTGTGCTGCTTTGGGATAGGGGTTTGTTTGGCTGCTGCTGGGTCCCCCCCACCGATCATCTGGAGCACTTGTTTGGAGGTGCAGCGTCCGAACTGCCGCTTTGGGGTGGTGTATTTCGCAGGGTGCAGGGAAATCCCACCTCAAACAAGAAATACACGCACACATGAGCCACGTTTCCACACTCACACCGGGAGCCCGCGCAACCTAATTAGCGCTGTCGGCTGATAATTGCGTGCCGCGGGACGTGCCGGTTATTTAGGGCTGGACCGCCCCTCCGCCTCCCCCACCTCTCCGGCTGCTGCGCGGCTCCAAACATTCGAAATGATAAAAAGAAGAAAAAAACAGAATAGCAGCCGATGAACCAACGTCCCCCCCGCGGTTCCCCCCTCCCGCCCGAGGGCGCTGACCCTTGCCCCGGGGTGCCGCGGGGCCGCCCCACGAGTGAGCCCCGTCCCCGGGCGGGTTCGCCCCACGCGTGCCCGCCCCTCTCCGCCCGCGGGTGGGAGCGGGGGCGGCGCGCAGGGAGGGCCGGGCCGGGGGGGCGCGGGGAGGGGTCGGGCCGGGGGTGCGGAGGGGAGCGGGGTTCGGCGGCGGGGCCGGGGCCGGGCGGGATGCGCTGCCCGGCGGGGCGGCGGCGGGGGGCTGCGCGGGGAGCGGCCCCCGATGGGATGTAGCGGGCGGCTGCTGGGACCCGTCGGGGGACGGCGCGCCTCGTTGCTCCTCACCATGATTCTCTTCTTCACCTACTTCTTCTACTGCCTTCCCGGGCCCTGCGAACCGCTGCCGCCCGCCCTGCTACTGCCGCCGCCCGCTGCGCTCCCCGACGGCGCGGCTCCGACGGCAGCGGGCGACGCGGGCCCGGCGTTGGGCGGCGGCAGCCGGCGCTTCCCGCAAGCCATCATCGTGGGCGTGAAGAAGGGCGGGACGCGGGCGCTGCTGGAGTTCCTGCGGGTGCACCCCGGGGTGCGCGCGGTGGGCGCTGAGCCGCATTTCTTCGACAGGTGCTACGAGAAGGGGCTGCGCTGGTACAGGTAACGCCGAGAAGCGCCCGGTCGCGATTCGTTGCTCGCCGTGCCGGGGGTTCCCTGTACCCAACCGCGGAGCCACGGGGGGTGCGCGGCATGCGGGGCACGGCGACCGTCGGGGACAGCGGTGCCCCCGGTGCGGTGGTGGCGGCTCCGAGCCCGGTCCGGCACGGCGGGGCCGGACGCTGCGCTGGAGTCCCTCTCCGATGCCCTCTGGTCCCGGTGTCCCCGCGGGCAGGTGGCAGAGGGTGGGAGGATCGGGAGCTGTTTAGTTAATTGCTCAGGTTTTGCAATTGTAATCTTTACCATTTGGTTCTCAGCCGTACCGAGAACCCCCCTTCCAACTTCCTTAAGGGAATATATTGTCAGGGGGTAACTGTTGGGGGAATATATTTTTCTCAGTGGCTCATGCGAATAACGGCAGCACAGACCTCAGCCTGCAGGAGAATCCTGCTTTTTATTTATTTCTTTATTTATTTTTCCTGGGCCTTGGAAAGGAGAACCGGCAGAGGAAGGGGAAGAGTGAAGGAGCATCACTCATGTTTGCCATACGTTGTGTCAGAGGGCAGAGTTGTACTTACTGAAGGGAGTTGCTCAGTTCTGAGGGTTTCGATGGATTGAAGCTTTTTGAGCGATCAAGCGATCGGAAGAGCAGCTACCGTGCATGTGTTGTCCATTAGCAGCCCGAGTCGTGGCCAACTGCGCCGTGGCCGGGCCAAACCCGTGCGCTGAGCCCCTCGAAGGCAGCAAGAATCCACTCCGGTGTTTTGAAGGGAGTCCAAACTCACAGATTTATAAAGCGCTGCGGCGTTGGCTCAAACCATCTGCAATTAATAAAAGGAACGGCTCGTCCTGCCCATCCTTCCCGTTGTGGGCTCCCCAAACCTCACGGGAGTGCTTTTCCTTAACGTTTCTTTATGTACTGGGGAAGGTGGCAGCTCAGCGACTTTAGCCAAAAGCATAACCTGTGCAAATCAGCGTGTTTAACGGAAAGTGTGATTGTAGTGGGAATATTACCCACAGAGTTTCAGCTCTGTGAGACCACATCTGGATTGTAAAGTTCTTGCCTTAACGCACCTTCAAACGCAGTAAGTAGCGCGCTTATTTTTATGGCGGTATTAATATCGCTGTGATTTATTGGCTCCCTTCTCGGTTCCATACGTATCTGCGGTGCTCTAGAATTGATAACGACCATAACGAATCTTTTGGGGGCCAGGGTTGCGAGATAGAGCTCTCTTGGCAGGATGGGAGCTTAATGACTGCGAGTGTGTAATTAAAGCGGGGAAGACGGAGCGCTCTCGTATTGCCAGTGAGGCGGCTGTGGGACGGACTGCCAGGAGAGCAGCATGACTACATCTCAGTTTTGGGCTGCAGCGGTCAGTGCTGTGTGCAAGGAGCCCAACCTGATGCGTGTGTGTGGTTCTGTGTATGGCTATGGGCAACTGGGATAAATGGAGCAGGGAAGCGTGCAGCGCGCTGGGAAGAAGTTGCATCTTTCCAGTTGGGGGTGAGGGGAAAAATGAGATGTTTTGCTTTAACTCTGCACAGAGCACGCGTGTTTTCAATCACATCACAACCATTTCTTGTATTTTCCTCTTCTCCCCACCTCTCTTGTTTGGTCTTCTTGCAAGATTTTGCTCTGATGAGGGTTTTTGGTTTTTTTTTTCCCCCTGAAAGCCAGACAGAGCTCAGTGCTGAAAGCCGGGGTGTGTTTGGGTGGAGGAAAATAGGAGTTGGACAGCAGCTCAGGTTTTTCCGATGAATATCTCAAAGTGGTGTAAACATTTCTAAAATATTTGAATGTGCTGGGAAACCAAAATTACACCAAGTGTTTCTCATGCCAAGAGATTTGGCCTGGAGGCACCTGTGGGTCCTTGCTAGTCTCAACTCAGTGCAAGGAGAGAAGAAAAGAAGGGGGGCGAAGGGGGGAGAACCCTCACGAACATCACTACAGATTGTTTTTCTTTTGCAGTTCAATCCCGTAGGGATTTTGCTGCTCTGGAAGAGGAGTATCATCAGTGAGCACTGAGTGGTTCGACAATGTCGGCTGCCGATTTAAGCCATTTACTCTTACTGGAGCATTTTATTTCAATTTGAAATAGCTCAACGTTCCTTTAAAATATTTTTTTAAGCAGTTCTTTTTTTCTCTTATAAGGAAAACCTTTGGTAAAAGCAACGCGCGTCCCGTGGAATTCCTGGAGTTGCTGTAGATTTCACTAATTACGGGAAGGTTAAACACCTTCTCCAGGCTGCAGCATAAATTACCTAATGGATAATCCAAGCATGATGTGAAATTGTATCCCAAAGCAAAACACATTTTAATTTTTCTGGCGCTCTGTGCTGCTGTTAGGGTGGGTGAACCCCAATGGAAAGGGACGGCAGTGTCTGCTCTTCTGCCAGCTCCATGCAGCCCTTGTCTGTCCTTCTGCTGAGTAGAAATGTGGGTGAAGGCTGATATAAGAATGGGATCGGAGACGTTTCCTGGTGATATTTAGAAATTCTTTCCCTCAGCAGAACTGGCCTTTGGGAGCTCTCCCTGTGCTGCAGCTCATGCAGTGTTCCCTCGCCTTTGTCCGGGAAAACTTTGTGTCGGCAGCAGCTCTGTCAGCTGCTTTGCAATGTTGTGTGTTTCCGCGCATGATGTGTGATCTGAGCCTTTCTTCCTGTCCCCTCTTCCTGCTTTTTTGCAATATGAAGGAGTTGTACAGCTGGAAAGCTGAGCCCAGTGTGCCTGAGAGCACAACCATGGGCACTGTGCTATGAGAAACCGCTGCGGGTGGTGGATTCTGTAGGAATTGCAAATAATTCCTTATTTCCTCCTGGTTTGGGGCAGAAGTAATGAATCCACCCATGTGAGAGTGCTGCCAACAGTCAGCAAACGCTCAGTCCCACATGAATAGCAATCGCTGGTGCTGCGGAGCATCCCAGAGCCCAAACTCTGGGGCTGAGCTGCATGATTCGGTGCCATTCTGCCTCTTGCTGGGCTGTGGGTCTGCACATTGCAGGGGAAGAGGCCCCTCCATGTGCTTTGCTTGCCCTGCTGGGTGTGTGTTGGAGGGCTGCGTGCGTTGGGAGTGTGTGTATGTGCACCCATGGGCTGTGCTTTGCCCCTTGAATCTGATAATAGGATTTCTCAAGGCAGACTACATCTCCGGACCTCACAGCCTTTGGGCAGCAGTGGAGGGATGTGGCTCCAACCCTGCTGCTTTGACTTCTGCTGTGAGAGCTGTTGGCAGCTGAAAAGTGGAGCTCAGGAGATGTTTTGAAGGGGTGTTTGTTCACATTATGCTACAGAGTGCCTCAATCCATCCCTACAATCACATGCACTGCTTTGGCACTGTGCTCAGAGCCTGTCTGGACTGTGCCATTCCCAGATGCCTTTTAGAAGCCCATGGGTGGTGGGGGACGAGAGGGACCTCGCCAGGAGTTGGGTAGCAGTGCACGGAGTGGTTTGGGGATGTTACTTCTACTTGGTGACACGGCCAATCTGCCCTGTGTTGGGCTGCATCTCTATGCTCAGAGCTGCCCTTGTTTGCCTCTGTGCATCTCAGCTCTCCTTGGGTTTGTTGCTCTGATTCAGTGATTTCTCATTTCCGTTTGTAGCTTTCATTACCAGCACAGAGCCTTTCTGCATCACCTTCCCCTGTGTGTATAAAAATACAGAGGGAAAACACAGGAAGACCAAGGCAAAAGTGGTCATTTTCTAATGGCATTTGAATGTTTTATTGTATATGTGCTACTTTAAATGTGACAGTAGACAGAAAAATGTGTCCGTGTGCACAGGGGCTCAATGTCCCTTTTGTGCATTAGAGCTGGGGCTGAAACATTGCCCCAGTAGCTGTGCTCAGAGGTGTGTGTGCACTCCTTGTGATACACACAGAGCTGGGGCTGCTGCAAACTGCTTTCACGTGAGATTAAAAATAGTTTTTCTGGCTACGAGGAGGAATTAACATTTGAAAACACTTAGAGCTGCTGGGAGGCAGCGTTCTGCCCAGGACCTGCCCTGTGTTGGCCGCTCTGTCCCTATCCCTGCTCCCCCCAGTGCTCACCGAAGCCTCATAGGTGCTGCTCTGACCCTTTGCACATCTCTGTGCTGCAGCTGCCACGTCCCTGTGGTGCTGCACAGATCAGATCTGAGGGAATGTTGGAGCTGTGCTGGTGTTGGCTGTGGTGTTCGGATGGAGGCTGTGAGCTGTGGAGCAGAACGGGCCCCGCTCCTCCCGACGGGGGAATTCTTTCTATGTCGTTGTCTCTGCTCAGTAAATGGGGTGTTATCTGACCACTGTGCAGCGGGGTGTGCAGAAGTAACAGGAATTTCTAAAGGATTTAAAGTATGCTGCTGTCCCAGACTGGTGGAATAAATACATGGTACATGTAGAAAGCCTGGAGCTGCTTTAAAAATGAGTATGAATCAATACCATTGAAAATGCTCCATTCGCACCCTTGTTCTCCTTGGTTCCTCTTTTGCAGCCTCAGGGCTGGAAATTCAGGCGTAGGAGCTGAGAATCACAGAACCATTCAGACTCTCAGATCCCCACTCCATCCCACCGTGCCCACCAGCCACATCCCTCAGTGCCACATCCCCGTGGTTCTCAAACATCTCCAGGGACGGTGACCCCATCACCTCCATGGGCAGCAGTTCCAGTGTCCGGCAGCTCTTCTAGAGAAGAAATTGTTCCTAATATTCAACCTGAACCTCCCCTGGCACTGATAAAGGCAATGAAGGGGAACGGGTGTCTGGATGCTGAATAGCAGAGTTCAGCATCGAGTACCTTGCGTTGTGTTGCACTGAGACCAGCTCAGCAGCACGGGTGCTTCTTAAAGGCATTCTGTCCTTTCTTCGGGTTATTTTATTTCCAGATGCAGATAGTGGCAGGAGGTGGAAAAGACCAATGGGTTCAGGGTGCTTTCATGCAAAGAGAGACCATTACTTAGAGGTGTTCAAAGCTTATTTATAAAACAGTAATTGCTGTCCCCAGAGATGGAAGTGGGCAGCTCGCATCAGGTCGAGGAGGGAGTTACAATGGTTAATTGGCAAATATGCTTAAAAGCTTCTTCCTGACCTTTTAAAAAACTTTTCAGTGACACCGGCTCCGGTCGAGATTGAAAACCTGCCTAATGAAAGGCCAGCTCTAATACCAGGACTTAGCTCCAAATGGCTTTTCAAAGGGCTTTGGAAATCCGCCTGCTTACAAAGCTGCTGCGGATGCTGCTGCCGCTCCCGATCCCACAGTGAGGGCTGGGTGGGACAGCGGGGCCCGGTGCCACGGATGGGAGCCTGGGCAGCCTGAGCTGATGGGGGGCAGCCTGCCTGCAGCAGAGGTTGGAACCAGAAGGGCTTTAAAGTCCCTTCCAACCTAACCGTGCTGCGATGGTCCTGTGAGCAGTTGCTCACGTTTTGCCCAGGAGCATCCTCACAAAAAAAAAAAATCACAGCAGTTGATTTAATTTGGCCTCTTTCTCCCTTCTGGTGGAGACAGCTCGCAGATCACAGGGCTCTAAGTGTCTTCAGAATTATTCATGCATCTTTTAAGTGAGTCGATCTTGATCTGAAGAGTTGTTTGAAATGCAAATGGTGAATATTGCAGTCAATCAGGGCCACTGCTGTCACTGGGGCACAGGCAGCGTGCCCAGTCTGAGCGTGCATACAGGCTGTGCACGTCTGAGCCCACTGAGTGCTGTTTGCAGGGTAATGGCTGTGCAAGAAATCTGGGCTCTGCCGCCTATGAGATGCTACAGAGCCGTGGAGCACATTCGTTGCTGCTCCAGCACGCGTGGGTGCTGCAAATTGCCCAAAGCAGCAGCGCACCACGTGCTCTGACCAACACCGTCTGTGCTTGAAATGCAGAGCAAAATGTTTGCAGTTGGCTTCTGGTGAGCAATTGCAGGAAACTTTTCTGCTGGGCTCATTGTGGAGGGATTTTGCCCACCACATCATGCTCTGCACAAAGCATCGTGACCCAGGAATGGCCCAACAGGGAGCAAACTGTGCTGCTCCCGTAGCACTGTGGCATGAGGGATGCTGGCCATCAGAAGAGCTGTAAGTTTTAACACACGCATTGATTACAAGCAGCAGAGAATTACATTAATACAGTCACTTGTCAGTGAGGTCTTATTAGTAATCTGTGCTCATTAGGCTGGGGAGCATAGGGACGTGACCTTGCTGAGCATCCTTGCTGGGAAAGGACTAACTGCTCTGCACTGATTTATGGCTCAGCCCCTGAGCAGCACGTGGCTGTGTGCCTGCACTGACACTGCTGTACACTTAAGGCTACCTGGGAGGGGTTCACACTGGAGAATTTGGGATCTCGTACCCTTTGGGCTGTTCCAGCTGGTGAATTGGCAGCTGCCAGCTGCAGGCACTGCGCAGGAGGCAGCGGGCACTGATGGATGGGAGCACACAGGGAATGTGATGAGTCCTGTCCCCAGGGCTGGAGCTTGGCTCTGCCTTCTGCCTGTGTGTGTGTGGTGCTGGGGCAGCATACCTCCCAGCTGCTCCAGAGCCGCTGGCTTCTCACAGCCCGGGCCTGGGGGAGCAGGACCCACTGCTCTTGGTGCAAGTCCACTGCAGCCTCTAAAGCAAACTGCAGCCTAGCGAGGTGGTGGCTGGCTGGAAGTTGGGGCAGTCCCCTTTCCCTGCTCTAACCCAGGGCAGTGCTGCTGCCAGGTGCCCATTCTTGCTGCTTTGTGCACCAGTGTGACAAGGCTGAAATGCATCTGCCATGCATCCCACTGGGCTGCACCGCAGCAGACTGGGGTCAGGAGCACATCCCTTGCTGCTGGCATTTGTTGATAGCTGCTGAGGCCCTGGCAGTGCAGCTGGGTGCTGCCAGTGCCACCCCGCAAGTGACAGCTCCATGGAACTGCTGCACGATTGGCAGCAACTGGGAGTGGGGGACATGGTCATTCTTCACCAAGAGTATGGGCTGCTTTTATATTGCAGAAAGTCATGTTCCTAAGCCACAAGGAAAATTGTCAAGGAGCCACTGCCAAGTATTTGGAGCTCGGAGTTGAGGTTTTGTTGAGGGAAGGGATTGTATGTCTCTGTGAAAGCCTGTTTGGGGCAGAAAGGGGGCTGGATGTTCCCCCTGTGGTGTCACAGCCCTAGCTCTGACAACCTGCACCCACTGGGAAGCGGATGTGCGTGGTGCAGAGCAGCCAGCATCACTGGCTGGGTGGGTGTTCTGGGTCCGGGCTGAGCTCGGCTGGGGTCTGTGGATGGGGTTCAGCCTTGTTTTATTGAGGGGCTGTGTGGAGAGAGGTTTGTGAAACAGCACTCTGCACCAGTGAGACTTTGGAAGCTTGGATCTGGTTGTGCATGCCGTATGTTGGATGGAGGACCATGGGAGGCGGCTTTGTTGGGGCTGCCTTGTTCCCATCGGCCTGGTTATGAGGCAGAGAGAGAAAGACATCTTTGTTGGGTCTGATCCTATCTGTACTAAACATTAATATTCCTCTGCTTCAAACTGTGAGAGCCTGATGTATTCACAGACTGAGCCAGGGTGGAGGTGCACACTTGCACAGTCTCTCCTTTTCCGTGGGGTTTGGGGAGGACCTTAAGGCTGAGGGTCTCACGTGCTTTGTTCCCTAAAGTGCTGTGAGGGACGGAACGGAACAACTCTAAAGACCAAGGAAAACTGTTGCCACTTCAAAACCAGTCTGGGAATTGATGCCAGGACTCCAACAGACCGATGCTCCTTTATTCTCCTGTTAATTAATTCCTTTGCCTCCAGTGAATTTCCATCTTTTATTTCTGCGGCAATCAAAGGGCTGTGAGCATTGCGGCTCACATTAGGAGCAGACCCATCTGACCTTTTTTCATCTCCCAGTATCAGTTACGTGTCTCTTCCCCGCACTGCCACGCTGCATCTGAAGCACACATGCCAGGAGATGGCTCAGAGGAGAGGTGGGGCATGCACACCCCACGGCTTTAGCTGGCTTCCAGCAGCTCTGTGTGGCAGCGGAGGGTCCAGATAAGCTCACTTACGTGCACAAATGAGCAATTGCGTGGTCACCTGAGAAGTGCCTGATGATTTATGGTGTTATTAAAAGGTGATGGGAAGAGGAGAAAAGAAGTGCAACATCTGCATGGAAACCCCCGGCACTGACCCTCACACCCCAGATACCAACATATTAAATATCCCAACAGGCGTTTAAGCCTGCAGATGGCTTTGACAGAGATCTCTGCACATCTGGTAACACTTGGCCTGATACCCAAGGCACTGGACAGTGTGTAATTAAACATAATTTGCTCCTGGCCCTGCTGGGGGACTTGAGGAGTGCAGTTCCTGCTGAAGGGAGGCTCTGGAGGAGCCTCATGGAAGGGGAATGTGCAGCCAGGGAGGTGTGGGGTGTCCTCTGAGCTTGTGCTGGAGGGGGGCACCCAGCCCACAGCAGGGGGTGGGGATGGGGGATTGGGGGGTGTCCCTTCTAACCCAATTGTTCTGTGATCTTCTTGCTGGAGAGGGAATAGCAGTGACTGAGGCTCCCAGCATGGCTCTGCTGCCCTGGGCAGGCTGCTGGGTCTGCTATTGCCCTCCAAAGACCGTGGAGGTGCAGGGCTGTAGTCCTGGCTCTGGTGGTGGGAGCCTGTGCTGCTGGACATCCTTGCTTTGGCACAGGTGTGCTGGGGTCACCTGAAAAAGAACATCATGGGAGGTTTTTTCCCAGACTTTGGTCCTGTACCTCCCACTGGGAGATCTCTGCTCCCAGACCCAGCAGTACCGCTGGTGTCAGGATGATGCTGCTTTCCGTCAATGGGCTTCCCAACTCAAAATGGCACCTCGGCCCACCACAGCTGCCTTGTTTCGTGCAAACACCAATTTTAGGTACAAATGGGAGAAATCCATTAGGGGAAGTGGCTGTAATGGGCACATTCACTTGTTGGAAGCCCGTGTTGTGTGGAACTCACCAAGCTGCAGCAGGGCAGAGCGGAGGATGCATGTGTTTGCAGAGAGCAGGGGAGAGCTGGCAGCTGCGGGGATAAAAGCAACACGTCTGATTGAATAAATGGAGAAATGCAGGCCAGATGGCTGGGAATGAGAAGAACCATTTAATAATTTCTGAACTCCTTGCTCTCTTGAGCAAGATTACGGGCGCTTGCGATCTTTTCCTTTCGGTTCAATTTGCCTCCTGTGTTGGCTGCATTACTTCTGGCTTCACGCGGAGCTCTTCATATTGCTTGTGACCTTCGGAGAACCGGGACTTTAAGGTTTCCCTTCCAACTCTTAAGGATTCTATGATTCTAACGCCATGAGGTGCCATAATAAGGTGGGAAATGCTGAGCATGCAGCATTGAGCCCAGGAGCTGAGATGAGGAGCTGTGCAGGGAAGGAAGCAGTGCTGGGGGCAGGAGGGAGCCAACGTATCCCCACAAGGTATTCCTGCTCACGGTGCTGTGCTCACTTTGTACCAGAAGAACTGATTTCAGCCCCTGGAACAGCACTGTGCTGCTTCCACTGCAGGTGGGAAAAATTGGGTTCTTTGGGGGATCTGTGTTAAAAATAATAGCAATAAAGTCATAGCGTCCCATGAGAATAAAAGCATGCAGGAGTAAAACTGCCATTCCAAAAGCTGGAAACACCAAGTGTTGAAAAATAACACGGTATTTGGGATCACTTCTTTTCCTCACACGATGGGAGGGAGAAAAACAAATTACGTATAAACCCTGCTTCAATGAAAAGGAACAAATTTGAGTTAATTCTTTTCCTCCCAGCACAGCTCCATTCAGCATTTTCAAGTCAGGGGATTTGGGGATCTGCAGAGAGCAGCGATGCTTTTTGGTGCTGTGTACAAACGGGCTGTAGGGCTTCGGAAGCTGTTTCTGATTAGTATCTTTTCTTTTGACAACTTTTTTTTTTTCCTTGAAAAGAAAGGAAAGGGGTTTTTGTAACACGGTTGGACTGGAGATGGGGGAAAATCTGTTTAAAATATGCAGGGACCTGAAAGAAAATCTTGAGTGAATAATAAGTTTAACTGACCTTAAAATATCCCATTGCCATGAGGGATTTGAGAGTAACACTTCAAATGGATTTTTGATGAGGGCTCTCCAGGCTGTGGGGAATTGAGCGTTTTACCCAACGCCTTCTCCGATCTGAATTTTCATGCTGACTGGGAAAAGCCATGCTGAAATGCCTAAAGAAGGTTTTGTCTTGTTTTGTTTTCCTTCAGAGCTACTGACACACAGGGAAAAGCCATTCGCTGTGAGCTGACTCTTCAGATTTTTATTTCTTTTACCCAGTGCTAAGTTCAGGATGGGTTCTGGCAGGACCACGCTGTGTCCTGGGGACATCACAGGGCCAGGCGTCTCCTCGTGCCCAACCCCAGCTCTGTACATGGGGCTGCTGCCCCAGTCCTCCAGCAGCAGCATCCTTCTCATGTCCCTCTGCCCATCCCTCTCTCCCTGCAACCTTGTGGGGCTTTGGTTCCACGTGGCCTTGGTTCTACACAGCCCCAGGCTCAGCATCCCACACAGATGAAGGGATGGAGCTGTTCATCTTGCTGCAGGCTCCCACCCACCACCACCCAGGTATGGCAGTGCCTGGCTCAGGGTCGGTACTGGGGCCAGCCCTGTGGAATATCTTTATTGACGATCTGGATGAGGGGATTGGGTGCACCCTCAGTAAATATGCAGATGACAGATGACACCAAATTGGGGGGAAGTGTTGATCTGCCTGAGGGCAGTGAGGCCCTACAGATGGATCTGGATAGGATCAGTGGGCTGAGGCCAATGAGATGAGTTTCAACAAAGCCAAGTGCCAGTCCTGTGCTTTGGTCACAGTAATGCCATGCATTGCTACAGGCATGGGGCAGAATGCCTGAGAACTGTGCAGAGGTAAAGGCTGAAGGCTGTCTTGGGTGTGCATGATGGCACATCATAACATGGGAGCAAAGAATGCAGGCTTGGGATTCCTGCTGCAGTAGAGCTTCTCCCCAAAGTTTTCTGGATTGGGAAGAAATGCCTTTCTTTATACTGCGCCCAGGGGTGAAGCGGTCCTGCTCCATCCCTGCTTGTCATGGAGATGTGCAAAATTCCTGGGTCTGATCCTTGTCCTCCATTCAATCTGGCTGGAATGGGGCGGTGGGATCAGAGGATTCTGGGGGAAACCCAGCAGACAGACGGGCGGGCAGGCAGACAGACCGTGTGATTGCTTAAGCCACATTTCCTTAGGAAGCCGGGCTAAAAATAATAAAAATCCAGTCCTTTCCCACAAACAGCTCTGGTAGCCACAAACTGATGCTTTTCCAGTGCAGAAATGCTTTGTATGAGAATTCCCAGTGGTTCCCAGTGATGGGAGGACGTGGGGCTGCTGCTTTGGGGCTGACGGATCCTCCAGATCCCAGCCTGGGGGCAGCCCCTGGAGCTGCAGGTGGTCCAGGCTTGGGGGGGCAGTGCTGGATAACCCCTCCTATCTCCGACCAAAATCGTTATGGTCCCTTCAGTGTGAAAGAAACAGCTTTTGGCGTGCTCTGCCCACGTCCTGCTGCTCAATTTAGGATTTCCTGCAGCTGGGGAGCAGCTGGGGCTGAGTGCCCAGTGAGAGGGTGTCCTCTGCAGCCACCCCAGATTGCCTCTATGAGGGTCTCTGAGGCTTCTCCATGGAGGAAGCGCACAGGGGAGATTGTTGAGATCAACCCCACAGATGTTGAGCAGGTTGCTCTTGCTGCAGAGTTCTATGGGGTGCTGTGGGTACGGGGACACAGAGCCACCCCCGCATCACTGCTGCACTTCGGGACGAAGCTTGCCTGTGTTCCGTGCCAGGAAGTGGGGCTTTTTCTGATAGTAAAAAAAAAGAGCTAAATTTGTTTCCCATCTTCCCCCAGGCTGTAATACAAATTTGACACAGATGGGGATTTTTTTTTTTTTTTTTTGGTGGAAAATAGGAAACATTTTCCATCTCAACAAGAGCTTTTCCGTGGCAGCGTGACAGCATGCTGCCTGAGAACAGCCCTGAGCTGCCCGTGCTGGAGTTTTGTCACTAATAAAGGCAGGGAGGGATGCAGCTCCCAGAGCCTGAGCTGTCGTGAGCCCAGCACAGGTGTTATGGGCTTTGCAGAGCTGGGGTCTGGCTGTGTGCAGGGAAAATGACTATTTGGGAAGGGGTTAGCTCTAGTCTTCTCTTGCTGAACTCCAAAAACAGGGGCAGAAGCTCCAGCTTGCAGCACTGATGCTCTTGTAATAAATGGAGAAGATGCGGCTGATAGGTGATTGACTGCTTGAGGTGTTGGCACTGCTGGGGCATGCAGGCATGGGGCTGCTGTTCTCTGCATCCCTGTTCCTATACATCCCTGTCCCCCACAAATCCCAGTCCCCATACATCCCTGTCCTTGCAGCAGAGATGGGGTCTGGTGGTAGATGGTTTCAGGGCACACGGTCCCCGTATGAGGGTATGCTCACTGACAAGTTGGGACTGCAGATGGGTTGAGAAGATGGATTTGGGTGCAGTGTCAATGAGCATCACTTTCCCAAATACCTTTGTGGCTCTGGCCAAGAGAGCTCCAAGCTGTCACAGGGAAATTTCACGATGGATCCCAAAGGCTCTGCTGCAGCTCTCAGGTCTGGCTGCAGTCCATGGGCGAGGACTGATGGATGCTTTCTTAGATAGAAAGGAGACAGTTCTGGATGCATTTCAGAAGGGCTTGTGGTTAGCTTGAACTTGTAGCTTTGAGCAGTGCTTGTCTCTTCTTTTTTTTTTTTCCTCTTTTTTTTTTAGTTTTTTGCCATCCCCACTCCACCCTCTATGTTATAAACTAAATAAAGGCAGCTTTGTCCCTTAGCCAAATCTGACAGATTTTCTGCACTACGTTAGCTGTCCTGCCTCTGGACCCCACTCATGTTTCACAGAGTGGTTTCACTCCGAGGAAGAGAACATCCGACTGCACTGCCTCACTGCTCCCTGATAAGGGGGATGCAGATAAGGGTGGATACAGATAAAGGGGATGCAGGTAGCAGGGGTGGATAACAGGGGCAGATAACAGGGGTGCAGTGACTGTTTCTGTGTGTATCAGACCACAAGGTCACATAGTCACTCTGAAATGCGTTCACCGCGTTCTAACATCGACTCGGTGATTTCAGAGAACCACAGAGCAGTTGGAGTTGGAAAGGACCTCTAAAGGCCATCAGGTCCCACTCCCTGCTCTGAGCAGGGACACCCACAGCTCCATCAGTGCTCAGAGCCCCAACCAGCCTGACCATGGGTGTGTGCAGGGATGGGGCACCTCCACCTCTCTGGGCACCCTGTGCCATTCCTCACTGCTCCTAGAATAAACTTGTATTCACCCTTCTCAGTGCCCACCTGAGGCTACAGGGCACTGGGCAGCTCCATGCTGAGATCAAATAAACATGAAGGCAAAGCACACTGATTCACAGCTCTGGGGACTTGTCCCAGTGCCTCGTCAGCATCTGCGGATCAAACCAAGCAGCTGGCGGCACAGCAGCCACTTGAGGGTCTCTCTCTGGCACACACATGTGAATTCCTCCTTTCTTCCTCCCTCCTGTGCTCCCACACCTGTGGCAGTACTGGGACCAGGTCTCTACACTGCTGTGGGATGGATTTTGAGGTTTTTGCCCTTCCAGCAGCTCAGTGTGGCTCAGTGCATGCTTCCTTTCACCTGCTCAGGATCCCTGTTTTGGCAGAAATTCCCATTTCTGTTGAAGATTTCCTGGCAGGAGCTGGAACATGAGCAGGCTTCATGTGGGAGACAGCAGCCTTGCAACCTTAAGGTTGAGATAAACAAGGTTTAGAGTTTATTTACTTCCTGTGCTCTTCTCAGACTACGTAAGAAGCCGAGAAGTGTCAGTTCAATGCTGCAAGAGGGTGTTTAGTCAAAAATACTATAGATGTACGTTTTTTATTTGCAGTCGTAAATGTCAGGTGTCCTTGGTGGCCTCAAAAGATGAGATGCATGGTTTGGGGAGAGCTCTTTTAAGCAGCTGATTCTGCGGAAAGGTGCAGCAATCTGCTGGATTACCCTCTGCTGTGGTGGCAGCAAGATTTACTGCTGTGCAAAGATTACCAGCCCCGCCGCAGGCAGCAGATTTCTTCCTTTTCTGCTATCCAAGGAAGGAAGCTTTTCATTCAGCTCCTGCTGCTTGTGCCCAGGAGCGGTGCTTCCCCACTTTGGTCAACACTCAGAACTCTGAAGGGAAAAAAATAATGCTGGCAGTGCCCTGTTTTACCCCATCTCTTCCCACAAGGCTGATCTCAGCCTGGTGTGAGCTTGCATGTGGCCGCTCTTGGGGTTGGTGCTGAGCACCCAACAGCACTGGTGCTGCACTGAGCTCGGTGCTGGGATAACACCATGCAAGATGGGGGAAAGCCCACACCTGAGCTCTGTGTTCCCCGTCCCTGGCAGGAAACTGAGTGAGAGCATCATTTTGTGCCGTTAGTGAGTTTGCAAATCCTTCGGTCGTGCCCCGAACTGGGGCGCGTGGAAGGGTTGGTTTTGTTATATTTCATTCCCCTGCAAGGGAGGAGGGCTGTGGCGGGGCTGGGCAGCTAACCCCTTTAATTGTGTGCAATGAAGGCTGACAGCGGCGAGGCTCAGCCTTTAAAAGGGGTACTGAACCTTTAATTCCTGAATAAATCATCTCCAGTCTGTTGCTCCTTCATCTGCAAGCTGTTTGGGCGCGGGGACGTATTCACTGCGGGAAGGGTCATTTGGAGATCAGAGCCCTTGGCTGACCCGTGTGGCAGGCAGGACACCTGCTGCAGGCTGTCCCTGTGCCCCCGGGCTGGGAATCAAAGGGGCACTGGGGAGCAGCAGCTGAACAGGGCTCTAATTGCTGTGCTTTGTTACAGAGGGATGGCAAAGCTGCGTCCTGCCCAGGCTGCTCAGACCCTGCTTGGCACTGGTGCTACCTGCCTGCTCCTTCTGGGTTTTTTTGAGGATTCATGGCACCATTTCTTTTCTCAGCTATAAATCCGGGCTCAGCTGCTTTTATGCCAGTGGCTGATCAAAGGGCATCTTTGCTCACTGCAGGTGGAACGCTGCGCTTCCCTGGTTGTGGTGTTTACTGTGACACACTGCCCAGGGTGGCTCATCAGTGTCCCCATGTGGCATCATCTGTTGGAACTGTTTCCACTCTTTACTCTGCAGTGTTCATCCATTACATTACCCTTGGGCAGGCAGTGGAGGTAACAGCTGTCACCATGGGCTTTGGGGTGCTGTAGTTCTGCAGCCCTGGGTGATGATCCCTAATATGACAGAGGCCCTAGGCACGGCTTTGTGCTTGGCCAAGAGCCCCGAGCTGCCAACCAGGACTCTCCCACACCTGGTGAAAGCAGAGGGATGGCATGACCTTGTTACACCAATTGTGCCCTACCTGGCTTGCAAATGGAAGTGGGTGCACAGAGCAGAGCCCCAACGGCACCACAAGCTCTTGAAGTTCCAGTCTGATTCCTCTGTACCAGGCCTCCCCGTGCATGTGTGCAGACACGTGTGTGTGTGCAAGCCAGTGCCAGTGTGTGTTCCAGGGCACCCATGCATCACCCCTGCACTGAGCAGCCACTTTCTCCAGCATTGTGCTCCCACTGTCTCTGCTTTCTGCTCTCCATAATGGTATGTGTTGGGTGGATTCATCAGTAACCCTTTGGCCCTAACAACCCCATTGGAATAACCATGGAAGGACACCACAGTCAGTCACATACCTTCAGGGCCTCGAGCTGCGCATAACTGAGATCTCTGGCCATAAACATGAGCATGGGCTTGAAGCAAATGATGCAGGGGCTGCAGCTGTGCCATGGTGATGAGGGAACATCCTTTTTCTCTGCTAACCATCAGGATTTGGGGCACACAAAGGACTGGGTGGCTTTGTACACTACAATAAGGACTTTGGTTCCCAAAATGGTTTTCCAAATGGCACGGTTCTTATCGGGGATGAATAACTGGGTGTCGGGTGACGAGTAAAAGCAGCCACTTCATTAGAAATGCTAATGCTGCCTCCAGCTTCTCCCCTTTCCATCACTGCACATCCCCTAGAATATGATGCTCAATAGGTTCGGAAGCCAAACCCAACATTGCCCGGCTTCTGGCCCTGCACTGAGTCCCTCCTGGTGCCCGTCCTGGGGTGAAGCTCCAGCAGAGACTCCATCCCAGGGCTGGGAGAGATCTGGAGTTACTGCGGATGCTGGGGGCTGCTCCCTGCAGCTGGGAGCGGGGTAAACCTCCAGGCTGCTTCATGTATCAAACTGTAATTATGTGCAAAGGGTGTGGGGGTGCAAAGGAGCATTAATAAATTATCTCCCTTGTTGTTAATTGACATGGCTTTGGTCACTGAGCTGAGGGCTTGGCTCCCCTTCCAGGCGCATCCTGGCCTCATTACCACCTCTATTACCATATTCAGGTTTTCCTGCTTAAAGCCAATTAGCTCATGGCTGGGCCTGATTGGGAAGCTGTGGCCTCATTTGCACGTTTTTGAATCGGTGAAAGAATCAAAAAATAATGGAGCAGGCAGGGAGGGAAAGCGCCGCAGGGCTCAGTGTGCACTGAGGGCGACGAGGGGCGAAGGGGATGGCGTGGGGATGGCACGGTAATGAGCAGCCAAAGAGACCATGGCCTTAATTTGCTCCCGGGCGGTTTGCTGGGGTTCAACAGATGCTCCAGGGGGAAGTGATAGAGGGGCCTGGGGTTGTGGTTTTCTGCTTGTGTCCCCCACCCCACTTTGGAGACGGAGTGGCTGTCTCCATCCATGCCTTTAGCCATGGTGCTGCTGCAGCTCTGCGCTCAGGGATGCACTGTTGGGTCCGTATCCAATGTCCCATTGCCTCGCTGCCTTCTGGCCCCATTCCCTAGCTGAGGTGCTGCTATCTTTACTATCTGAAAGTATTCCTCTCGGGTTCCAGTTTAACAACTTCATAGCTGCTGCTGCTGCCACAAAGGCCTCCTTGTCCCCGCCGGGTGAGATAAGCCTTGGTGCGATTCATATGTAGATCCGGGTGGTACCGGAGAGGAGAAATCTGCGGAGATCTGCCCCAAGCCCTCTCCCGTCTCTGGTTCCAAACTGTTTTACATCTGCACAAAAAGGTCCCGGCCCCTATTGAGCCTTGGGGCTGTCACTGTGCCATCAGGGAGATCCGGTGTCACCATGCCGGACGCAGCTCCATGCCCATGCTGGGATGGGAATGTGACACCATTCTGCGGGTCTTGCTGGGTTAGTCCCAAAATCACCATTCCCCTTTATGGCTGACTGTCTTGAAAGCGTCTTTGGTGCTGCATCAAGCTCCCAGCCACGTCAGCTCCGGCAGAAATCCCTGTGCCTTTCACTTGCTTTTGTCACTGGCTTATGTCAGCGGTCATTTTTTAGTAACAATAATGAAGGGGTTGTTTTTTCCCCTTTTCCAGGTGTGGTTTTACCCCTTTTCCTTTTCTGGTGCTAGTGACAACACAGAACTCAATCCAACTGCTCCCATCACCAGCACTGTGCATTACACGGTCTGGGGCCATTGTGAATGTGCCTGGCACAAGCTGAGCCCTGGCAGGACACTGCCAGCATCGCCTGTGGGAGCTCTGGGCTGGAGCCTCCCTTATCGCCATCCGTTATGTTACACTCAGCTCATCCCTGAGACGGATTCTCCTCCGTCTCCAGCAAACCAATTGCACAGCCCAGGAATCCTGAACCAATTAACCCCACTTTTTGAAGTCTGCTTTGATTACCTGCCCGCTCTGGCTGTTAATCTGTGTTTAAAGCAGCTTTCTGCGTTTTTATCAGGGTTGTAATTCATTGCGCCTCACTACCTCAACAGAGGAGGTCATTAATCATTGTGAGGGCCCCTGGGAGCACAGCCTTAATCTGCCATTTCCCATTGCCTATAGGAGGGTGGGCCTGGAGGTGTCTGGCAGCACTCAGTTGACATATCCAAGGGCACAGTTCTGAGAGGAGACCCTCAGTGACTGATCACCCATGTGGTGCTGTGGGAGCTGGGTTGAGGGGAGATGCTCACAGCTCACCATCATCTCTGCGCCGTGTTCCTGCTGCTGCCGACCTGTTAATAGTTCCACGTGTTGAACATCTCCATGTAGGAAATCCCACTGCCCATGCCTCTCAGATGACAATCATCTCAGTATTCACCAAAAACTGGAGCTTAAAATCCCACCTTCTGGGCATGCAATCTTTCTTGAAATATGAATTCCTCGAAGGCTGCTGAGTGCTCCCTTGTCACAATGTGCCTCGAGGTGCTCAAGAACTGTGGATATGTGGCAGCTGGGGAGATGTCAGTGGGCAGGGTGGAGGTGGGTTGGGGTTGGGCTTGGTGACCTTAGACATCTTTTCCTCTGTGATTCTATGACATGTACCTCTGTACACTGCTTGGCATACTTGATGTGTTCTCTTAAGGTCAGTAAGAATGAACTGTATATTCAATTAGTGTTTCCAGTGCTTTTGCTAAGGTGGAGCATAACAGGTTCCCTGATTTCTGGTTTAAGTCAGGTCTGGAGGTGGAGAGGTCTTACCAGTAATTAACTGGAGTAATTCAGGGGAAGTCTTGGGGATCTAATGGAAATGCAGAATAACACAGTTGTCTTGCAAGGAACTGGGAATCTGTAGGATGAAGCTGCATGGAAGGTGGGTGTTGCTGCCTTAACATGGACTTTTACTAAAATTTTACTTTAATGACATTCTTTGTTAAGCATAGGAGAGTGTGGCTGGCTCTAATTACAGCTAGGACTGCTTCTGCATGCATGCAACCATAGATGGCAGGATGTGTGTGGGCTCTGGCAGTTCTGGGTGTCAGTCACCCCACAGAAAGGGGATAAAGCAGCTTTTGGATGATACTTCCATGCAAGCTTGGCTTGGGGCATCCGGAATGGCTTCATTCCTCATGGTCACCATGAATGTGATCAGAGTAGGGGGGACCCAGGTGCCCATCCTTTTTCGCTGTGCTTGGTACCTCAGTGTGCACTGAGAGCTCTGGACAGGGTTGTATTTTTTTTCGTAGAAATAACCCTAGTCCTTGGGTTACAGATGGAGCAGCATGTTGGCACTGAAAATCTGGTGGCTTTAAATGATTTAGTGATTTTTTTTTTCAAAAACTTGCCTACCTTTGACTTTTCTGTGGTCATCCAAGTGAAAGCTTGGCAGAACTTCAGCTTGGGTCAAAGCAACACCGGTTTGTAGAGGACAGACCAAGAGAAGCAGAATTTCGGCTTCCTGTTGGCTCTCCAGGAGCTTGGATGATGTCATCCCAAATGTTGTGCAATGTACATTTTGTTGTACATTGAGGACAGGGTCTGATTTAGGTCCCACATGTGCTGAGAGGCATCTCAGGGAAGTGCTGGGAGCAGTGCTGCATCCCCAGGGGGGAGGACTGGCCTGTGTGGGCTCAGGGACACACAGGGGATGGGGATGGGCAGGAGCTGTGCTGGAGGTGTCTATCCCCATCATCCCCCAGCTAGCTGAGAGGTGGCATTGTGGGATTGGCTTTGGGATGCATTTGGGGTTACAACTACAGAAGATGTGACAACCTGCTGCCAGGAGCCCCTCCATCCAGCTGTGCCAGCTGTGCCTGCCCCTGCTGATGGGGCTGGGGACAAGAAGTGGCTCTGTGAGTGCTGCTGCTGTCCAAGCCAAGCCAACAAAATACAGCCACAAGTGGCTTTGCCTCTCATTTGGGGGAGGGAGTAATGTGGGGCCCAGCATTGCTCGCAAATGCTTTTAATAAAGTGTTCTTTCCTGCGTCCAGAGGAAAAAACCCCAAACCTCAAGCCTTTTCCCATTACATAACGAACAGATGCTGCTGGGCAGAGCCCTGGTGTGCCGACAGTGTGGCCAGGACCGAGCAATTGGCATCTCCAGGGCAGTGCTGGCCCCAGTGTGCCCACAAGACATCATCCCATTACTCCTGGCCGTGGTTGGTATTCAGGACTGGGTAGCTCAGTGTCAGGAGGTGTATGTGGGTGTGCCGGAGGCATGCCAGCACCCACACAGTGCACACTGTGTTCGTTTCCATCTATAAAATAGTGCACACCTGCAGGGTTTGTACTCTGCTAGGAATGATGCTGGGTGGGAGCAATGACTGTGATCACATATCTGTACATGTAGGTGGACACACAGTTCCTGGTTCACAAGAACCTACTGGAGTGATTCAGTCATTTCCCACTCTACTAAGTCAATTTCTGGAAGTGTCCCATCCCACCCCATTCCTTCCCATCCCATCCTCCTTCTTCACCAAGATGGCCAGAAGGGACATGCTCAGTCCCAAGTAGAAGGAGACGTGGGGGAGTTGGGAAGGCACCCATACTGGTGTAGGGGCACCATGCCCCAGTCCCTTCCCAACCCAGCCACAGCTCTCTCAGCCCAAAGGGTGACATGCCTGGGTAATTTCTCCAGTAATTAATGCCTCATTAAAGTGCGCAGGGGAACGATCTCAGTAGCAAGTTTTACACAACATAATGCCTGAGTCCTGAGAGGTTTCCTGTTCATTTTTTTTTTTAAGGGAACTGTCTTTTTCTGGCCTTAACTGCTTGCTCCCTGGAGGCAGAGGAGGTTGAACCTGATGGGCACCTGCATTGTGTTTGGGTTGGGCTTGAGGGGAGCAACCTGTCCCTATGACCAGGGCTGGGGACTTGGGCTGCGCCAGGCACTCAGAAGGTGAGGTGGGAAACAGTGGAGTGCAATAGGGTCACAGCCACCGGCCCTGACCGTGTTGCGTTCTCTCCCCAGGAGCTTGATGCCACGGACACTAGAGGGGCAGATCACAATGGAGAAGACCCCCAGCTACTTTGTCACCAAGGAGGCTCCGCGGCGCATCTACAACATGTCACGGGACACCAAGCTGATCGTGGTGGTGCGCAACCCCGTCACCCGCGCCATCTCAGACTACACGCAGACGCTTTCCAAAAACCCCACCATCCCCAGCTTTCAGGACTTGGCCTTCAAAAACATCAGCACGGGACTGATCGACACGAGCTGGAGCGCAGTCAGGATCGGGATCTATGCCAAGCACCTGGACAACTGGCTGCAGTACTTCCCCCTCTCCAAATTCCTCTTTGTCAGTGGAGAGAGGCTGGTCACTGACCCGGCTGGGGAGATGGGCCGCGTCCAGGACTTCCTGGGTCTCAAGAGGGTGGTGACGGACAAACATTTCTATTTCAACCAGACAAAGGGTTTTCCCTGCCTGAAGAAGCCGGAGGGCAGCAGCAAACCCCGCTGCCTGGGCAAGTCCAAGGGGCGGCCGCACCCCAAGATTGAGGGGCAGGTGGTGCAGCGCCTGCAGGAGTTCTACAGACCTTTCAACATGAAGTTTTACCAGATGACGGGGCAGGACTTTGGCTGGGACTGAACGGGGCCACCAGCAGCCTCCTCCCTCTGTTCTAATTTATATCGGACCTTTTCCGGCAAGAAACGGACCCTTCCAGAGTAGAGAGAAATATTTAAGAAATAAAACCACAGATGACCCTTCCCTCCCCTTCCTCCCCTGACCAGATTAAATATTCTTCCATATAAATCTTGCTTATCTGTATTAACCGTGGCCGTACTGCTGACAGGTGCATGGGTGTGATTGCGTGCAACCCAACACGAGTGCTGGGAGCCAGCTTGGCCCTGTGATGCCCACACCGAGTCTGCATTTGGGGCAGGCTTTGGCTGAAGCTGGCCAGGCAGCAAACCCAAAGCACGGGGTGTTTTGTGCAGGCTGGAAATTGTCTGAAGGAATTTCCTCATTGAGAAAAACGACTGATGGTGGTGGTTTGGAATAAGTGCCGGATCTGGGGATAGGGAGAGGGAGCTGCATATCACGTACCTTCCTTTGAGAAACCCAGATGATGAAGCAGGACATTTCTCACCCTTAGGATTGAAATCCCCGCTTCCCCAAATTCACCCAAGCAGAGCAAACAAAAGCCCCAATCTCTGACCTTTGGGTTCAGTCATCTCAGTAGATCCTCACTTCTGCAGCCATAGAGAGCCATCACGGGAGGCTGCAGAAATTAGTTTAATCTGAATTAACTACTTTTCCGTTAATTAAAGACGGGAAAACATTTAATTAACCTTTAATATCTTATTAGTGACCTGCATTTGTCTTTTTAATGAGCTAATTATGTGTTTTCAAGGGCCCTGGGGCATCACATTGCTTGCAAATATGCTTTGGCTGTAGTTTCTTCCAGTAAAGCACATCCCAGCACTGACCATTCCACCACACATGCTGTTGAACTGCTCAGCATCACTGCTGTGCAGCATGATGGATGGATGGGTACCACTTGTCCTGGAGGTGATGGATGTGGTGGGTACCACTTGTCTTGAGGGTGATGGATTGGGTGGGTGCTATTTGTCCTGTAATGCACAGACGGCAGAGGAACCTTTCTTCGCTCTTTGACACCAGCGCTTTTGTTTTGCCCCACTCAGCTCTCTCCACTCCCTTGTCCTGGCTGCTGGGACATCCTTTGTGTCCCCTCTAGGAGACACATTTTCTGTACCAATGAATGGAGCTGGGGCTGGCAGTTGGCAGGTTGGCACTTGGGCGCATCGAGTTGATGCTGGGACAAGTGACGTGAGCAGGACAAACATGATGTGGGGGCTCAACGCAGCATTTACCCGTTCCTGTAGGCACAGCTGGCTGTCCTGGCTGTTTGCCCATCCTTGTGAGCATCCATGAGCTGAAGATGCCCAGGTGCAACGCGTGAGCTTTGTGGGTTTAAGGCCATAGGAGGAATCAGGGTTATTTTAGAGGACTGGAAACAGGAGATGAAATGGGGCTGGTGCTGCTGTGGTGGCACTCAGAACTGCGCAACGGACCATGCTTCGCCGCTCGCGGTTTTGTTTCCAGCCACGACATTCGACCAAATTATTCTCCGCCAAGAGCTTTAAAGTTTCCCAAGTGCCTGTGAAAGCCTGGAAACGCTGATAGTGATCCTATTTCCCAGCTGAGTGACTGCATTCAGCCCGAGCCGTATTGATATGCAAAACTCTCAGGGTCCCGGCTCCAAGGATGGGGTCTGTCTGCCCTGTGAAAGGGAACCATACTTTTTTGGAGCTCGGGCCTTTCTAAAGCCGCACAATACCATATAGACTATGCCATTTAAAGCATCTGAAGCGACCCAAAATGTATTGAAAGCTTGCTTTGCAGACTCATTAAGACTACTCAATAGGTTCTGGCAAATACCGTGCCAGGGCTGACCGCACGGATTAAGACTTTTGAAGTGTTACACAAACCCCCTGCTTAAACTAATTGCTGCCCCACGGCTCACGAGGTCAAGTATTTGTATTCATTGCCTCAGAGAGGAGCCACTTGTGGGTCTGCCCAGGTGAAGCCGCACTTCATTACATCGGGACCATAAAAGCGGCTTTGGATGGGCAAGGGGAAGGTGCCCGGGATGGAATGGCTCCAGTGAGTGCTTGGGATTCGTTGTGGCCATCAATCAGCTCCCCACCATGGTGTGTTTTAAGGCAGCATAATCTCAAGAGATGAGTGTCATCCATGGCACAAGGTGTTGCTGGATACACTGAGGCTGTAGGTCCAGCACAAGGACAAGTTTGAACACCCAGTGCATCATTGCATGGCGGCCCCTCCACGTGTGCACAGCCTCAGCCCTAAGCTGGGGATCTGCAGTGTGCTGTTTGCTATCAGAGCAGTTAGTGGTCACTGGTGGAAACCAAGGTGGGGAATCTGCACTGAGCTGGGGGAGGTGTAGAGAAGTCAGCAGCTGGTTTCCTCCTATTACTGTGTTTTCTGCACCACCACTAGCCCATGGACTCAGTCTCGAGGCTGTAGGGAGCTGCTGATGGGGCTAGAGGGAAATAGCCCCATGTAGGTGTTTTTACGACTTTCTTCCTTCTTTGCATCTATCTCAGAATGCTAAAAATCCGGAGGCTTGGAGGGCGATGTTTTCCTCGGAGTGGCTGGGACAAAGGCACTCTTCACAGACAGCTCAGCTCTGTGTCCGCATCTGCTGGGAGGAGAATGCAAAGCTCCCAGTGCCTTTGAGCCTCAGGTCCCAATGGATGTTAGGCAGGGGAACTGCCAGAGCAAGAGTGGGATGGAAATTCACAAAAGAAAATCTCTGCTGCCAACTGTGGAAAGTTTTGTTCCCACTCTCAACCAAAGTTTCCATTTCTAACTCAATTTTTGTTTTTGAAGTTAACTATCCGAAGTGTTGCTGTTCCTGTGCCCTGGTGTTCCCATTCTGTCTTAGCTGCTACGTGAACCAGGAAGAGCAGCACTGCAAGAGCCTTCCAAAATAGTTATTTATTTTTCTTCTTTTATACCAAACCTAGAAGGATGGACAAAGAAAAAAATCCACAAGGTAGTAATTAAAACTTGCCAATTTTTGTGAATGTCTGGAGGTGCAGGAGAGCAGCTATTTGCAGTTACCCTCCTCATTTTGATGTGCCCCATTCCCTACCTGCTGTACCAGCCCCAAACCCTGTTCCCAGGTGGAGCTCATGCTGTGGGACCATGGTGCACCTGGAGGTGATAAATGCAGGAGATCTGAGATCCTGGCTCTTTGCTGCAGGACCTGGTCCAGCTGTGTAGGTGGTGTCCCGGATCTGGCAGGTAAGGAGGAAGCTGAAGCCAGGAATGCTGTTTGTCTTTTGGCTGTCCTTTGCACTGTTTGTAGGGTGGAGTCCCAGAAATATTTGGGAATAGGGCAGTGTCGTTGCTCACAGAGGTGTTCAGGGAACATCTTACAGTGGCTTAGGGCAGATTCTTGAGTTTCTTCATACTGGTGCTTGAGGTCTCCAGATCTTTCCTGCAGTGTGGTGCTGCTGCTGCTTTGATGTTTGAGTGCTCAGCCCTCGGGCTGCTTGTGCATCTTTGGCGTGTGATGGGAGAGTGATGGGGTTTGGAATCCACCAGAGCTCAAAGGTGAAGCAGAAAGGAGTAAGGCAACTCAGCTGCATGGATGGTTTAGGGGCTATGCTGGCAGTGCTCAGGTGGTACCTATGCCTTGTGGATGTGGATTTGTGCTCCTATGATGGGAGTGAGCAGAAAGTTCTACTTCCTCCAGCACTCGGGGATGCACAGGGCTGCAGTGCTGCATGCTATGGGATGCCCCGAGCTGGCACAGGCTCCTTTGGGGCAGATGTGCATCCCTTTGCAATGCTCAGCCCAACAGCACCCCAAGTTGCCATCCCCCCACCCAGCCTCTTCTCTGCTTCCAATCTTGATGTAATCTCAATACATAAAATAAATTCATGCCATATTCCCCTATAGATGAGAAAATGCCCACGCTGAGGTTGCTCTAATTGCAACCACGTGCCTGGTGGTGGTTTCCAAGTAGTGCAGAGAGCAGCCTGGGTTGCATGTGGGGCATAAACACTGTCAGGTGCAGAGGATCGTGGCTGTGTGCAGGACATGGAGAGCACAGCACTCACTTCCAGCCCAAGGGGAGCTGGGCTGCTGCGGTTCAACCTGTGCCCTGATTGTGGGTTTGGTTATTCACTGCTTTAATTGGAATTAGGGTGAGACAAATGCATCCTTTGTATTTGGCCTCTCTGGAAGCCTGTGAACAGGCAGTGAGTTGCTTTTAGGAAAGTTGTTACTTACTGAAATAATTAACCAAATGATTTATCTGGGAGCAACCTGCTGGGAGCTGTTCCTGTTCATACTGGGATGGGACATGTTGCTGGCGTGTCCCCACCATGAGTGTCTGGGCCCTGCTGCCAGGGAAGGCTGCTGTAGAGCTGGCATCAGTGCTGTGCCAGTGATGGCTTGACTGAGTTTATTTGCATTCTTGGTGCAAAAGAAGTCATCTTTGGGCCATTTTAAAAATGCAAGTTGTTTTTCTGTTAAGATCTAAAGACTTGCCTGTGCATCCCAATAGCCATTCCTTCCAAGGGGGATTGGTGCCAGTCCCTAAGGGCAGTGAGGCAGTGGCACAGAGTGCCCAGAGAGGCGCCAGCGCCCCATCCCTGTAGACACCCACAGTCAGGCTGGATGGGGCTCTGAGCACTGATAGAGCTGTGAGTGTCCCTGCTCAGAGCAGGGAGTGGGACCTGATGGCCTTTAGAGGTCCTTTCCAACTCAAACTATTCTATGATTCAGGGCAGTTGGACATGCTCTGGTCACCCTATTCATTCTGCAGCCTGCTCTGGGCTCTGTCCCGCTGGGCTGGTGACAAATGTGGTCTGGAAAATGACAGTCCCCCAACTTGTGGTGCCCCTTTTCCTGCAGGGTCTGTGCCATGCCTGCATGGTGCTTCTGCATAAGCTGCACAGTCCTCCTTTTCCCCCCACCCAGCAGCACAGCAACATTGCTGTTTGGTGAATGGAACCAGCCCTCACATCATCCATCAAAATATTTCAATAGAAAGAATAGGTCCCGGGGGGGAGGGGGGTACTTCTGGCAGGCTGTCCCCTGGCAGGAGGGGAGCCCCAAGAGTGTGCCAATCACTTCCCAAGGGCATGGGATGGGGCAGTGCCACTGCCTGGGGCCCTTGGGCAGAGGAAGGATTGTGGAGCTGCAGCCATTACAGTTGCCTTGTGCCCAGGCACCAAGAGACCCTGCAGCTGAGTGCAGGATCCCAGGATTAGAGGCAAGCAGCGGTGCTGGGGGGCCTGATGCAGTTCCATTGCTCCTGATGTATTGCAGTGGTGTGCAGACTGCAGCAAGGAGATGAAGGAGCTATTCCCAGCAGCCAGGCAGGAGTTGGAGCAGCCACATTGGCTTCACCTTGGCACATGCCAAGTGCTGCCTCCATCCGTGCTGGAAAATTAACAGAGGATATTTCACTTTTTCTCCTTTCTGCTGTGTATGCAAACTTCCATTGCCCACAAGGGCTGATCGCCAGGAGCAGCCCCAGCATGCTGCCAGGAAACACCAGGGGGAAAGTGCAGGGGATAAAGGGGCTGAGAACTGGGAAACACTCCTGGTGGGGGTGGGAAAGGGGCTTGTGCAACAGTCAGCCTTTAATTAAGGCTCTTTAAAATGCTTTCCCAGCTGGTTGCCATTGCCTTGCCATATTGGAGTGGTTTAGAAGCAATGCTGCTTGGGAGCAACTCCCTTCCTGCCGGCTTTGCTCCAGTGACGTGTCCCTGTGTCTGTCATCCTTATGTCTCCCTGCAAATGGGGCAGCAAAATAGGGCTGTGCATGGGTTGAAAGGGTTGGGAGCATGCAAATATCTTTAATGCAGCTTCTGCAGAAACTGGGATCATTTAGACCTGTCTGAGGCAAAGGCCACTCTTGTGGCAGAGGACACAATATTGGTGCCAGTTGCCCAGGGATGGTTCTTGTGCCCAGCAATGTAGCAGCAAGTAGGCATACACTCAACCAGGCACAGACATTGCCACAGCTGCCCCGGCGTGAGTGCCTGCAAACAGCAGAGCATGCTCAGAGTCCAGGGAGCCTGTGCTATAATTTCCACATTCCGTAATTTTTCTCAAGAGGGGAAGAAAGGCAAGCCTGAAATAATTACCCACACAAGCAGTCATTGAAATGTTCTTTACTGTGAGCACTGATCACTTACTGTATTTAACAAGACAATTTTGGCTCTCGGTGCATGAAAGCAAGTAATGATTAAAGCTCTTGTTTTCAGAATCTTTGAGCCAAAGCACAAAAGTCTATCACTAGCTCCAAGTCTGAGCTTGGCAAACAGCTCTTGCGTGGGGATGGAGCCAAGGTGAAGCAGCTCCCAGTGCTGTCTGCAGGGCTGGAGAGCACAGTGGCTGCACAGAGATGTCCCCAGCAGCATGGCTTAGCTTTGGAAGCAGGTTGAGGGCTTGGGGTTGGGGTTGTTGCAGCTCTTTGAGGCTGTGGAATGTTTCTCAGCTGCAGAAATGGGCAGATGCTATTGGGGGATGGCTTGGGAAATGGGATCAGTGTGTGTCTGATGTTGTCTGCCTCTATCCATGGAGCAAGAGGAGATATTTGGGGGGGACCCCCAGGAAGGCAAAGAGCTTTTGTGCTGCTGCCCACATACACCAAGCAGGGACATGGCTGGATACAGTGGCATTGGGCAGTGCTGGGTACTGAAAGGGTGTGATGCTGCCGGATGTGGAGGGCTGGGTGCTCCCCCTTTGGGGATAGCAATCAGATAAATGGGAAGGAGCCAGCCCTGCTGAGGGGACGCCCGGCTGTTGTGCTCATCCCAGGGTGAGTGTTAGCAGAGCTGATGAAAGCAGCTTTTTGTTTTGTGCTGTGCCACTCTGCTTGCAGATGCTGCCCTGATATGAACTGGGATGAGCGTAGTGACAGCTGATGGCATTGCAGTGTCTCCATTGCCATCTCTCTCTGTGCTGGCTCCTGGGGGAGATGGCATCAGCAGGATAAGCTCTACCCAGCACAGGACAGGCAGCTCGGACAACAGCAGGGTTGGGCATGGATTTGAGCCTAGGAAACTGCTTTCTTGCTGGCATAAATCAACCTCACTTGGTTCAGTGCATCTGTATGATTGAGACCAGGTCCAGATTTGTTTCAGATCTCCCTACAAGGTTGTTAAGCTCTTTTCCTTGAGGATGGTGTTGTTCTACCTTTGAACCATGACAAACAACACCCAGTATAGCAACACTCAATCTACACGATTGGGTACTTGACTTTTCTGGATCCCTTTTCTTGGTTCAGGGCAGAGAGGACACCCAGGGAAATACTTGGGACAGCAGGGAGATGCAGTTCTGCATAGACAACGTTATGCAGATTCTCCTGTTGCTTTTCCCCTGGAAAAAGTGCAAGAATTTTGACACTGAGTAAATTCCACAGGCATTAACTATGCTAATCAGGCAACTGCTTTTATACACAGGGCTGTTACGTACTGCTTTCCTCTTCTCCCCAAGTGAGGTCAAATCAAACTTGAAAAAAAAATCCTTATAGCGTGTTTTCATTTCTAGCAGTGGGCTCTGGGCTCCTCTGGAATGTGCGGTGCTGCAGGAAACAGCTCCCAGTGGCTGCGTGGCCTGGCCTTTGCCCTTTGGTTGTTGCTCCCCTTCTGGCAACAACTGGGAGCATTGTAGGGTGTTCTATGTTGGCACTCATCCCCTTGGATGTTCCTGCAGCACCAGGAGCCTTGTGCCAGCCCAGGGCACAGCTGTCGCTGTCACCCACCCGCAGGCTGGCTCTCTTGGCTCTGCT
This sequence comes from Perdix hodgsoniae, assembly GCA_035772895.1. Taxonomy (NCBI): domain Eukaryota; kingdom Metazoa; phylum Chordata; class Aves; order Galliformes; family Phasianidae; genus Perdix; species Perdix hodgsoniae. The sequence continues at coordinate 8,225,003 of JAPSGF010000014.1, read as the reverse complement.
TTGCATGAAGAAGAGCATTTCAGGAGCTGCCCCATGGACCAGCATTGCTGGTACATTATTGCCAGCCCTGGCATATGGGCAGCCTTCAGCCACGTCTGCTGCCCCTTTGATTGAGTTGTGCTCACTGGAATTATTTACTACTCTGATCAATAAATAGGATAGGCAGTGGGCTGTATTTTATGAACACAATGCTATCCTTGTGCACACTGCTATATTTCAAGAGCGTAAATAATACCGGGGCATCAGCAGAAATTAAAACCAAACAGAACAATTTATACCCCAAATCTCTCAGTGTGGTGAGGAAGGAAGGAGGAGCAGCTCCATGTGGTGCCATGGGGCTCTGCCCTGTTTAACCAAACCCTTCTGGTGCTGCCTTTACGCCCAGCAGGGCTCTCCCCTTGTCTCTGGCACAGGCACTATGAGGCATGGGACAGCCACCTGCTCTCCTTAAATCTTCCCACACCATGGGGACATCGTCCTGGCTGTGTGCTGCCACGTGCAGTTTGAGAGTGGCCTTCAGCATGTCCCACTACCATTGGATGGTCCCAGCAGGGGCACACCAGAGTTTATTTTGCTAGGGGACATATAATCCAGCAGGATGTGCACCATCACTGAGCTGTTTGTTTGCCTTCAGAATGTAATATAGATCTAATGATATCAAAGCAAAGTATAATAAATACTGTGGGGTTATGTAGTGCAGCTCTCAGCGCATGCGGTGAGTGCTTCATTCCCCTTCCCTCTGGTAGTGTTTAAGCATTTCCCCTGCATCAGTGACGCAGACATTCTCCATAAATCAGTGGAGGTAGGAGCACATTTGCTCCCCCAGCTTTGAAGAGGCGTCAGATCTCCGAACAGAGGCTTCTTGCTGGGTGATCCTCTGGGGCTGGTTCTCATTTCCTTGTAGGAGGTGGGTCTGGAGCCCATTTTGTGCATTTGGGAAGGCTTGGCAAGGGGGGAAGGGGGGAAAAATGAATGACTTAACTTTGCTGACAAAAAAAAAAAAGTCTTGACACCATGAGCACTGCACACCATTAGTGTCCCACTGACACAATTATTTACCAGGAAGACACACATATTGATTTGGCAGTAATAACATATGCTACGGAGAGGCCAAGGGTGCAGGGATGCAGAACGGTTCCATAAGCATAATCAACCTACGCTTCAGTGGAGACCTAATCCTGCCTAGTGCTTGGTTGACCTAACCCTGCCTGGGTGAATTCCACCATGCACTGGGTGCTGTTGTGCTTTTTGGTTTCCACAAGGAGGATGATGGCACTTGAGGTATGGTGGCATTCTGGTGATGAGGGATGCAAGAACCCTGCTTCCCATTGAGTTCTGACAATCATTTCTGGCAGGGCCATTTCCTTAGTGTTTTGCTTGATGTCTTCAGAGACCTTTGAAAAAATGCTAACCCCTCTTAAAGATCTTCACTAGTAGTTGCATGCCCAGCCTCTTGGAACTGGGTGGTGAAGGATGGAGAAAGCACAAGATGTGTGCTGGTTCCTGGCTAGTGTTTCTATTGACCGAATGATACTAGGAAGGTTTGGGCAGAGTGCTCACAGTACCTGGAGGGTCCTCATTGCTGGTGAAGCAGGTGTATTTTAAAGAAGAAAAGCAAGAGGGGAAGTGCCAAGAAACACAAAGCTTCTAGGGGCAAGCTACAGGTGAGATTGATAGCAAGATGGGGTAGGGTTTCCCACTCAGCTCTGCTTTATTTTGACTTCTTCAATCAAGGAGTGTACTGCATGAGAGTGTAAGGTGCCCACTTGGGGATTGGCCTCTTTTCCCAGAAGACCAGTGATGAGAGGTGACAGCCTTAAGTTGCACCAGGGGAGGTTCACACTGAATACTAAGAAACATTTCTTCTCAGAAAGAGTGGAGAGGCATTGGAGAGGTGGTGGAGTCACCATCTCTGGAGGTGTTTGAGAACCGTGAAGATGTGGCACTGAAGGAGATGATTAGTGGGCATGGTAGGGATGGATTGGCAGTTGAACTTGATCTTGCAGGTCTTTTCCAACCTTAATCATTCTATGATTCGATGATCTCTATATCATAATCTCAGTCACTCTCATATCCCTCCTGAATCTCTCCTTTGCACGCAGTAACTGGAAAGGACTATCAAAGAGAGCAGTTGGTACACCAGCAGCTTGAGCTCCGCAGGAGGGCCATATTGAAGAGAAGAGCAGAAGGCTTGTCCTGCCAGCCTGGTACATCTGTGGTGACCCTGGGATGCACCAGATCCCTCTGGACATTCCTGGGCAATACCCCTGTCCAGGAAGATCTCAGAGCTGCCCAGGAGAGCATCACTGGCCATGGTCATGCATGGAGCCACATCACAAGGAAACACCCTGAAAGAATTTTTTTTCTTTTTTTTCTGGCAATTTTTTAAAGGTAATTGTAATGCAAAGGTTGGGCTGGAACATTTCTGCCTCGCTGGGCTGTTTGCACTGAGGAGCTGGCAACAGGCAAGCTGCTGAGTGAGGAGCTGGCGCTGCCATATGGAGCTCTGCTCTGGCTGCTTGCTAAAGAGAAAATCATAGAAGGCCAAGACTTGGCAGCCCCACTCCACAGAGACTGCTTGTGTGAATAAATGTTACTCATTGGTGTTGCTCAGTGCTATAGGATCTGGCCCACAGTCGTAAAGAAGAACTGTGTTTGGCCACAGTTCAGCAAAGCATTCACACATGTGCTCAGCGCAAAGCACATGAATGGTCCTGGTGACTCCCTGGGAGAAATGTGCTTAAGCATGCTCTTTGCTGGGTATGCACTTCCATTGGACTTGATTTCTGTGCCTTGAATGTCCCTTAGCTTTCCTGGTGGAGGAAGACTATGTTGGTGTCCTTATTGAGACTGAATAAGAAAGGAGCCCTGTGAAAGGGAATTGAGGATTTGCAAAGGAAGTCTGTAACAGAGAGGCTGAAGCAGGCTGGTAGTGCTGTGCAGTACTTCTCTTACTAAGAGCAGGGAAAAGGGAGGAAGAAAATCACTAACATCAGAAGGCTGGACATCTAAGGATGACAAAGGAAAAAACAGTTTTGCATGTATTAGACATAAATAGTTTGTGAGAGTTCACAGCCACAGAAAGTAAGTGCAGAAGATGAGGTGAATAGGGCATGAACTGATCCGTATGCTTAGGAGATGGCAGCTGGAGCTGAATGCTGAAAGCCGCAGCCTTGTTGCATCCCATCACATCCCATCATCCATGGGGTCACTGTTGAGGCCATGGATATATACCCACCAAACACTCCTCTGGTTAGATGGGCTTTTGGCCATGTGGCAGTGGCTGCCCCTTTGTCCCCGTGCTTGTCTCTAATCCAACACAACCCTCTGCAGTGGGGCTGCAGAAGGAATGCATTTAGCCTCTGGTATTTACACACACGAGTGCCAATTTCCCCTTTCGTTTCATGAACGAGTAGTTAAGTACATTAGCAAGCCATGTCAATCGGGACAGTGATCATACAGGCAAGCTCCAGGAAAGGAAATACTAATGTACAGCAAGACGAGAACAAATTCAAAAGAATAGAACAAACTCTTGTTAGATACGAAGTGCTTTGCCAAGCCAATGAATCTGGATGTAGTTAGAGAGGTGTAGAGTATACAGAAGAAGTCTGTAATATTTTATTTCATGGATATATATTTCCGGGACAAGTTGTTAGAATGACCTCTAGTGTTCATTTTCTTTAGGGAAAATTTCTTGATGCAGTTGTTTTGATCAGATCTCATATCTGTGCACTCTGAATGGGCTTTGAGGAAAGGTTTTTTGTTTTTGTTTTTTTCCTAGTAGACAAAAACAGAAAATGTCAGCATTGGTATGCAGGAATTTTCTAGCTAGCTGGCTGACGGGCCGCCAGGCGTACCATGGAAATGTTGACATGCCATTACCTATAGGAAGGAGCTGGAAGCAGCTCTGGCTCTTGGAGGTAATGGGAACTTTGCCACTGGCTCCAGGGCCAAGCACTCGGCCAGGAGATCAAAGGTACATTTTTCAGGAAAGTTTAGCTTGGACAGATCGTTTCCATTTCCCTAACGTTCTGTTCACTGAAATCTTTGGTGGGGAAAATGTTATTTACTCTATGATTCCGGTGTTCTCTTATAGCTATCCTCATCTGTCTGTGAGATTTATATCCCAAATTTTCTTCCTTGTGATCTGCTCAGGCATGGTGAAAAGGGATTGAGTTTTAGACTTGATTGGAAACTGAAGCAACTGAAGTTTGGAAGGGTTTTCTCTCACTTATGTTCCTGGAGGGCTCCTATCATGTGCAGCCTAATTGGTACCTAATTGGTTGAATATCACATGTATCAATCTGAAATCCAAATAGAACTTATTTGGGTTTGGTTTTATTGATTTCAATAGCTGAAAATGTTTGAATGGCAGCCAACAAAGTTAAATATAATTCTTTTTCTCCTGAAGCGTTCTTCCCTAGTGTCAGGGAGCTGTTGCTAAAACTGTTTTTAGTTGTTGTATTTTTTTAATTCATGGTGCTTTATTGGAAATTATTCATCATTTGTTTGGTCATAGAGGGTCAAGGAAGTTCTGGTGTTGAGGAAAGTGATGAAAATCAAAGTAATTTCACTGACTTCACTTAAATTTATTTGGAATTATATAGGGGAGAGATTATCCTCCACAGCCTGGGTGCTCTTGTGCTGCTTGGAGTCTCAAAAAACGAACAAACAAACAAACAAAAAAACAGGAAAAGAAAAAAGAGAAGCTCTTTTCATCTCTGCAGCTTTTGGTGAGCTAACTATCAGACTGATTTCCCTACAATCCTCAGTCAAAGCCTGGTTCTGAGCATTTCAATTGTGGTGTTTCTTTTGTTGCTAAAATTCAGCAGTGGCCAGAATGAGCAGGTTTCGAAGCATGTTTTGGCACTGGTGGTTTTCTCTCCTCGCTGAGCTTGCACAATTTACGTGACGTCACGTCATTGCGTGAGCATAGCAGAAGGGATTAATTACTTCTGAATTCATTATGAGCTGAGGCTGCTGATGAGCGGGCATCCGGGGCCAACCACGCAGAGCGAGCCCTGCCACCATCCCCCAGCATGGACCTTGCTGCTCTCAGGGCGCCCAGATGCTGTAGCTCCCTGCCCAAGGGGAAGGCTGGATCTGGTTTTAAGAGGTTTTCTGTGAATTCATCAGAGGGAACTGGGAGACATTGCCTTGTGAGCAGCTGTTGTTTCAGAACACTGTCTTTCCTGAACAGCTGGAAGGGGCAGCACTTACACATCCTAAATAGCTTTACACCTTCAAGATGGCCTTTTTTCTTCTTTGTCAGCAGTAGGACAAAAGAGAGCCATCACTATCCCCACCCCAAGTCCTCAACGTGTGGTCCCATCGCTTGTGCATTCACACAAGAAGTGCTCACACTGCTGCTTTGCAGATGCATCAGCCTCAGATCTTTGTGTTTTCCCTGGACCAAAGCAGCTGAAACCAGCCGTGGTTCATGCTCCTTTTCATTTTCAAATAAAACTCCAGGTTGCTTCATCTTCCTGGGCTTCAGAAGGTTGCACAGAGTGAAAAACTCCTATTGGAATAGAAATGGCATAAGTCCAGAGCTGCAGATCAGAATGGGAGGGATGCAGGGCAAAGCAAGAGATTACCAAAGACCTGCTGTGGTGATGGGGAGAAATTTAGATTAAATATCGCTCGGCACGTTGAGTACCTTTTGGTGACATCAGCACCTGCACTGCTTCTGCTAAAGATGTCCATCACTATTTCATCAGCACACCCCATTCTTATCCCATTCAGGTACCAGCCAAAACTGCTGAAAAGGGAATACCTTTAATAACGTGCTGCTTTTAATGCATTCAGCCAGGCCAACTACATACAGTTACAGGTCTGCCCTTTTCGTTTCACAGATTCTTTTGGTCCTGAGCGTGTGTAAAAGTTAAATTAAAATAAAAGCTGTGTTCAATGTAAAACTTGCAAATATTTTGATTTGCTCTAGCCTTAGAGATCCCTTTGAAGATGATTTCAGAAATGGCCCTCCTATTGCTAGACAGGGATAGCTTCCCCTGCATGCAAACGGTACTGTCACATAACAAATTGCTAAGTGAATTACAAAATGGCATTTGCACTCCTTGACCATACCAATGAGTGTAATTTAAATAAATCCATTCATGAAGGCCTAATTAGCAGGGACCATTCAGTGTGCAGCTGTGCATGGGAAGTCTCTGCTAATCACAGGTTGAATTGACGGAGTGCTAAGTGCTCCTGATGTGCTGGAGAGCTGAAATCACTCAGACCTCTCAGGGATCAAGCACTAGAGCAGAAAAATATTGATCTTCTATTGCAGCCCTCTCACAGGGCCGGGTGCTCGTATGGAGCTGGGTGGATGTGCCCAAGGTACTTGTGTGGAACCTGGCCCTCGGGAAACTGCTCCTAGTCTTTCTCTTGCCTCTGTTTTTCTGGCTGTCAAATGGAGATATTTATGCTGATTTATTTTATAAGAGCATTTTGAGGTTAATTGAGGAGAAAAGCTTTAGTAAAGCTGAGCAAATTCTGTTTTTGCAAGCTCTCTTCAGTGTTGCTGTTAAAAACACCTAACCTGGAGAAGCTGCTGATATTGCATATTAATGGGAGACATTCTGGTTGGAGACTTTGTTTATTGTAAGCACCAATAGAGATGTTAAAAGCTTGCAGTAACCTATAGAATTCCAAATTGCTGTCTGCCCCCACTGTGCCATGTGCCAGACAAATAGCAGAAGTCAGAGCACTGCTGCGAGATAGGTGCATCCTCACATGTATTCATGTCTCAATATGCTAAGTTGGAAATTCGGCATCTAATCACATCTTGCAGGGAAACGCTCAGTTCTCATGTCCACTCCCTCAGATGCCTTTGTGTTATGGCTGGGTCCCTTCGTGCTGCTCCTTGAGTCTGGACACACCTGAGAATGATATCCTAGAAGGAGCTACTATGGGAAAATGATCTTATGTTGAAGGTGTGCTCAAAATGGGAGTGAGCACCAGGAATAGAACGTGGGGCAATTGTTAAATGTCTGCTGAGGCTGTGGGGGTGCTGAGGAGCAATGCACAACAGCACCCTTGTTCTGGCGGCTCTGAGTCCAAACAAAGACTCAGTGCTGGTAGCCTCGGGTTTCACCTGTCCTTTATGCCTCTGGGAGATAAACAGCTCAGTGGGACAAAGCCTAAGGAAAGTGATGCCCGTGCTGGGCACCGGCACTGGATTCCCACTTCGTTCAGCAAAGCAGACCCTCGTGTCCCACTAAAACCCACCAAACCCGACACCTGCAAGCCTGTGGGGCATGATCTTGTGATCACCCTCTGCAGCAGAACCTGCAGATCTCATTTCAGTGCAGTTTTTTTGCGTGTGGTTTGCCTTGCAGTCATGGTGGTAAGCATGAGGCCTGCAACTCCTTATCCAGCATAAGTTCTTCCTATCTGATTAGGGTCACATCACCCTATTCGTTGTCTGCTTTTTGTTCATTAGCTTGAGATATTAAAAACAATGGAATTAACAGAAAAATGAGGAATGGCCACGTTCTCTTCCTGTTTTTTAGAAACTTTAAACATACAGAACAAAGTTAAAGCTATAGATCTTACTGTATAAAATGTGTCCTAAAAAGCCCAGCACCCAAGCTGTCAGTTCTCTGGCATGCGTTTGTCATCAGCACGGTGTAATTATCATGGACTTTAGTGACACAATAAATATGAGAGCACAGGTGGTATCCATTTTCAGCTGTTTAATTGAAGAAATGAAAGATCCCATAATACAGAGTCAACCCAGAGAATTTGTCTGGCTGTGCTAAAAACTTCAATAGCTGTGAGCTTGAGGCCATGAAATCACTTATCAAGAATAGAATTTTTTTTATGATACAGAAATGAAGAGCATTGATTTTAAAACATGTATAATGTTATCATGCAATATAAATGATCAAAATGGCCCACTTCAGTTCTCTGCACAGCCTGAAAACTCAGGAGCAGTATGTGCAAATCAATACAGCGCCTTAGAGCAAAAAAGCCAATTCATTTATGAAAGGCAGGCTGCATTTATTTTTTGTCTTAGAGCTACCACACATACAAAAAAAGAAAAAACAACAACACAATAAGCAGTGAATGGTTCTTCCAGAGCTTTCTGAAATTTGCTTGGGTTTGCTGGTGTTTCGTGTGTTTTGCATTGCAGCAGAAAAAGGCTGATTTTCATCTGCTGGGCATTTTCAGTGGCAGCACACTGAGAGCTGTGGGCAGGGTGTGGAGGTGTGCTGGGCACAGCCCTGTGGGTCACAATGTTTGTAAATACGTCTGCTAAGTAGACCTGCAGCTCTGCATCCTCAGCAGGTTGGATGCATCCTCAGCATCCTCAGGTTGGATGCTGAGCTCCCTGACTGCAGCTGAACCTGACAGCACTGTGCTCAGGTCTGAGCCTCTTTGGTCAGATAGGTGAAAGCCTGACAGCCTGAGGCTCTGAGTTTCGGTTTTTTTTGGCTTTGTCTTGGCAGCTGTTTTGGAGGCCAGGGTTAGTGCCTGTTGCACAGCAGCTCAGCAGCCCTCACGCCCAGCTTGTCTTTTTCCCGCCTTCGGCGCCCGACGCCATTTTGTCTCTCGGTTCTCTCAGGGTGGCCCATTCCACTGGTTTCTGTTTCTCTCTCCACACCTGTGGGCAGCAGGTGAGGTCAGTGCTCCTCCTGCCCAGTTCCCCAGCCCTGGCAGCGTGGGGCCAGCAGCCACGTGTTGCTCAGAGCAGGGCAGGGAGGGCAATGGTGGGCCCACGCAAGGAAGATCTCTGCAGCGTTGAGCTCTGAGGGTGCCAGCTCCTCTGCTGCCAGCAGCCAGTTTGGGATGGGTGGTAGTGCCAAAAATTTCAGTGTTTTTAATTTATTCTGAATTCTATCTTGTCTTTTTTCTCAGAAGATCCGATCCTGAGCCAAGTGCTGAGCTCAGGGCTCAGGTCCTGCCTCTGAGGAGAGGATAAATTGGTACAACAGGGCGCTGCTGCTCCCCTGGTCAGTGCCTGTGGCATTTTAAATCTTTAATTGCCTCTCCGATTGTCCTTTGATGCATATGCTCCCAGTGATTCCCAGCTGACTGACTTGTGGTGCGAGGTATAGCATTCAACAGTGTTGAATTGCTCTAGAGATGGGAACACTGACATGCCTTGGAGGGGTAGTTGACTTTACTACATAGTAAACAAGAATTCTTCCATGTAAAGGGCGTAGGTTTGAGTGCCACGCTGCTGAGTGGTTTTTATAGAACAAATTTTAAGTAACTTTCCGTGAGAGTCTGGTTTTAAATTCTCTTTTTAGAGAAATCACTTCATAATCTCTGAGAACTGCTTACATTCTACAAAGTAGAATCTGCCTGCTTTTCTAGCAGATAGATCATTGTGCCAACGACAGACGAAGTGCTCAGCAATTCTCACGCAGGGTGCCAGGTGCACAGATACCAAATCCATTCAAGGCTTGTGCTAAAGACTTTGGAACAGACATCCCTTGAGAATGTCAGCAGTTCCCCAGTATTAAAGGTGATTGAGATTTGGATGGCTAGATGTTCCTTTTATATTAAAAAAAAAAAGTAGAATCTGACAACCGTTTGATAAATATCAGTAATGTCTCTGAACGTACATGGAACTGAAATAATGAAAGGCATTCAGGCAGGCTAACAAGTAACCATAGCCCAATTTTGGTATAAATGGGTAGCTCACAGGAATGCAGCGTTAAGTTGGCAGTCTAAAAATGTTTTAAAGTAGTTTAATGTTAAATAATAAAAAAAAAACCCTCAACTAAGGTGGTTTTCAGTGCAACGCTTATATTTCCTCCCACGTAAATGGCCTTCTGTATAATGAGCTGCCTTAATAAGTTCAGTTGGACTTCTCAGACAGGAGAAGGAAGGTAAACATTTTTCAGAGGCTTGTGCTAATGGAATTATTTAATGCTTTGAAAAAAATGACATTTGTGTGAGAAAAACAGAGAGCAGTAAAATTTATAACTATTCCTTGGCCGAATGCAAACAATAAAGGATTGTCTTACTTCAGACAGCTTGAAATACTTTTTATTGAAAACATGCTATTTAGGCCAAAACATTTGTGTTAAAAATCTGCTTGTTATTCCTCCTATGAATAGTTTTAAATGTTTTGTTTAGATCTTTTTTAAAATCTAAATTAATTTTCTCAAATTACAGATAAAGAATGGCTTACTCCAGTTCAACACGGGACTTTGTTGCCCTTTCAGATCTGCATCCAAATCTTGCTCGTCCCGTAAGTTTCAGTGACATAGTACTTTTGTTCTCAAGCGAAATTGTATAGGACTGTATTATATTACAGCAAAATTATGTAATTGACGTGTATTTAGATACTAATAGCATTAGTATAATTGTTAGATATAAAGTACCTTACTTTCTTTGTGTATAAACCAGGAAAATGAAAATTGATGCTGTTGTTGTCCATAGTATGTGGATACCACAACTATAGGTATTGACTAGACAACTCGATGTCTGAAAGAATCTGAGGCTTCTTTGTAATGTTTTAAATGGATGCTGAATTAGTAAAGCACGTACAGAGTCAGTATTATGCAGTCTCAATACATCTGTAACCTACAATAGTCTTTCACTGCGAGCTATGAACATAAGGCCCAGTCCTGAAGTTTTTACTTGTGTGCTCAATCCCTCTGAGCTAACTAATGCAGTCCTTAATTATTCACACAAAACTCTTGTTGAATGGTATGGTGTTTTAACGGGATAAAAATCTCACAATTATATCTCAGATAGATCTGTTTCTGTTTCTTTAGAACAAAAAGCAGGTTTTGTAGTTGTCAGGCTATTAAAGGAGTTAAAACTTTGCTTGTGGAGTGCAGAATTGTAGGATGAACCAAAAAGTAAACTTGGCAAACAGCAGAGGTTTGTACTTGATTGTTTCATGCAGATGTTTGAATGTCTGTATGATTTTCTTTTGGTTGTTCCTGACACAAAGGAGAAGAATCTTCCCAGCAGCAAGAACTGAACAAAGGAGTGTGCTGTGTAACTCATTCGTTTTCTCTTTTGGATTTCAGACAGTTGAATTATAACTAGAAAGTCTGGGGACCCAATTTTTTTCATTCTTTTCTATCCACAATCATATTTGAAAACAGGAGGGAGAAGGTTACAATGCTCCCTCTGCAATGTCTCCAACCCTTCACTCGGTCTAGCCCACTAGTTATAATGTCTGTTGAGGGTTTGATGCTGCAGGAAGCTCACACCTGGAGAATAAAACAGAGAAGCTGCACTCCCACATGGATACCATGTGACAGCTGCATCTCTCCATGCAGCAAGAAGTAGATGCGTGCTTACAGAACTGTACCTCCAACAGAAGATCTGATGTGTTGTGAAGAGCTGAAAACAAGCTTTCCTATTCCCACAGCTTTTTATTTGGAGGGGGACAATTTAGCATTTTGTTCCTTTTAAGAAGAACAATTGTTTTCATTGGACGAACGAAGCAGAAGTCAGAGAAGAGAGATGAACAAGGGAAGAGAGTTTTAGATGCTCTCGCAGTGGCATTGTATGCTCTTTTCAACTTTTTAGAAGCTCCTGTTCTCTAACAAAATTAATTTAGTCTGTCACTCACCAGTACTCCCAAATACAGGGATTCACTGGTTTGGTTAAAAGCTTTCATTTGTACAAATAAGACCAATATTGAGTATTGCAGTTAGCAAATGTACAGAAAATAGAATATTTTTAGTAAGGTAGCTTACTGGTATCTTAAGATAGACTGATCAGTATGTATCTAAATCCTGATTTTTTTTACTTTGCAGTTTATTTTTTAAAAGTGAAGTAGATGGAGCTGTAAGAAACTTGCAGTGTCGTAATGCTTTAGTGTCATGATTTGGTCGAGCAGTCTCAAGCACTGCCCTGCCAAAAAAGGCAGCATGGCCTACTCCTTAGTGCCAGGCGTGCTCCACTCCTCCTCTTTTGGCAAAAGCAATGCTTGTACAGTTGCACAGTGAGTTGATCAAGGAAATGTTCTCTGGAAGTTTTTATGCCCCCCTGCACCCTCCTTTCCCTCAATAGTTTTCAGCCAGATCACTTCCTTTTATTAGCTTGCTGGGCAGGCGTCATGCTAATAAGAGAACGATGAATATATTTATATATAGTGGAGACCTCTTTTTGGAAGCTGCAGATTTACATGAGCATAGTTCATGTGAAAAGTCATCCTAAATATCAGTTCTGCAGACCAGCAGTGTGATGGAGTGTGTACTGTAGTCAGATTTAACTGAAATGTATTTTTATTATTATTTTTTTTTGTTTTTTTTTTTTTTAAGAAGCAAATCAAAAAATAGAAAAGTAGAATTTGAATCTAAATCACCTTATCTCGCAGATAGATAGAAAATATTCATTACTGAAAGGCTGGAAGTACTAGGATGTTACACAGTTAATGCTTGTATTCTTCTAATGAGTTTGTGTCCATCAGGATGGGATAACACAGTGACCTTGCTCCATCTAGTGATTCAAAGTACACAGGGATCACGAGGCTAGATTTTTGAGTGCGTATGGATGTTGCATGTTTGTAGTGAGGTCAGACAGATTGCAATGTTTTATGAATAGATGCAAAATTCAGTGTGTGCTGCTTATTAAGTTGCTGAACTGCCCCATGCTCATTGACTGCTATGGTTCCACTGTTGGGACAAGGAAGTTGTGAAGTACAGCAGGTAAGCTCACACGTGTGATGTGAAAGAGATGTGGTGCATTTAATGGTTTCATTCCTTTCATTCAATTCATCCCTTTTGGAATTTATGGCAATTAGGGTAATCTGCTGAGAAATAAATGTGTAATGCTAGTTTATGAAAGTCAGAAGTGGAAGATAGCTCTGTAGCCTCAGGGCCTTTTGTCTTTCCACCTCTCTCTTTTTGCTGTATTATAATGACATTCTTCTCTTCCAGTCTTCATTACCAGACAAAGTTCCCAGAAGCACTTCTGTGCTCTTTTCTCACACTGAAACCTTTAAAAAGAAATCACACAGATAATAATATATATATATTATTGTATATTATTCCACAGTATTCTACATCAACATACTATAAAATGTGGTATTTCTGTAATCCTTACTGAAAAAAAGAGTCTGAAACTACTGCTTGTCATGCTTTTCTGGGCCACTCACTGTGTTCTTACCTGTGTTCAACACAGTAAGTTGTTCATGGCTCAGGACATCTTTCTTGTGTGAGTGTTCCTAGCAGTTTTGTTCTGCAGTTGAGACTGGGCTGCTTTATCAGAATAAACAAAAGTTTAGAAAAGCAGAGTAAGATGAATTTTGTTTTAATAATCAAAAAACTATTTATTGCCTAACGTCTCATTGTGGTCATTTAAAAGAGACAAAGCACCTGCAGAAATGTATGTTGTTAAGATGAGGATGGCATAAATGCCCATCCCTGTGGATGTGCAAGCGTGCATCTCTGTGGTGACAGCAGGGATAACAGTGGATGCTTAACTCTGAAATAAATTCTGTCCAGCCTTTTCATAGTGGATTTAAGGAGATATGAAGCCTCTGCACAAAGCATGAAACATCAATATTACTGCCTACCTGAGGAGATGATACCACAAACACACAGAATTATGAATGTTTTTGGGTGAACTTTTGTCCACTCATTGCCTTTACAAACAGAAACAGATGTAGCTCTTTTAATATATTTAATCATGTTTTTTAAAGTAATGTTGTATGTTTATGTTTTAGTCCTTTGTTCATGTGGTACTGTGGAATAAATAGATTGAAGCGATTACCAGTAAGAAATATGCTTATTATCATCAGTAGAGTAAAAGTCCATGAAATCTAATTCATCATGTACATCTGTGTTTAATACTCTTATTCTATAATCTTTTTATTTTTCAGAATGTAATCGGTGTGGTTATTGGAAAAACAGATGTCAGAGGCTTTCCAGACAGAAAAAGTAAAGTCTTCTAAAACCTTTTTTACTTCATTTTGTTATGTGGTATACTTTGGCATGTTTGACTGAAATCGATATTTAAATGATAAACAGACCTCTTAGTCTAAAGTGTATAGAATAGAAATGCCCCCCTAAAATTGTGGGGGGTGGGAAGCAAGAGGAAAGAGAGCAGCATTAGTTTGGCTAAACGGTATCAATTAGAATCCATATTGAAAAACTCCAGCATGGAAGTATTTCAGGGCCTGAAGAAGACAGTATCAGACTGAACAGGCTGCTACCACGAATACTGCTGGTGCTGATTATGGTTTGTTCCTATTCATTCTCTCAGAGAAATGTTGTGGGCCTTTCTTAAGGAGTGAAACAAGTGATTTATGGTCTGAGCAATGCCAAATCAATATTATTGTATATTCATAAAGAAAAAAAAAGGAATAATACATTGATAATACACAGTTAACTGGATAATGAAACAATGTATCTACAGCTTGGGGACAACACGGACTCTGCTAGGAAGCATCTGGTGCAGCTATTCCAGCTCTGTGCAAAGTGCTCAGTTATTCTCCCCGTATTGCCACTGTGCTGAGCCAGCCTGCTGTCTGATGTTCGGTCCTCACACATGGGCACAGACCTCTGAAGGCTGTCTACCCACCAGAAGAATTTTGCTAGTACATGCACTTACTCACAATCTTGCCTGTTAGTGTGTTTGTCAACACCCAGGATGACTGCTTTGAGTTCAGCGACCTACAGTTCTTTTATTTCTCTTGCATTAGATTGTTAAGCTTCTGTGGTGCTGTTAAGTGATACTTGATGCGGACAGTACGGCAGAGGTACCACTATAGGGACGGCAGCCTATTGCAATCATCAATGTGCTTACCGACAAGTCTGCTGACCTCTAGTGGTATTCTTCACATTGCAGATAGCGGTTCTCCGACAGAATCTAGCACAACCCTGTAGCAATAGTTTTTATACATATATTCTATACATTTTCATACACATATTCTAGAATCGAGTGTAGTTGAAACCAAGGTGTGCCAGTGAATGCTAACAGTAGCGTTCGTTTTTGCAGACATTGGGTCTGAAAGATACACATTCAGCTTCACTATTCGTGATTCACCAACTCATTTTATTAATGTCAACTCTTGGGGCAGAGAGGAATATATCAGATCGCTTTCAGAAAGCTTCAGAGTTGGTGACTGTGGTAAGTTGGAGTTTATTCTTAGCATGTTTCTGTTTGAATGTGTTTTTGTTTTTTTTTTTTTTTTCCCCAGTAAATCAGTGTTATGTATTTGTGGTTTTACTATATTTTCCTCAGAGGACATGGAAAACAATTTAATTGGAAACAAATTGTTCAGTTTTGTTCAGTATGAGGAGGAGTGAAATAAGATCTCTAAGTTTTAAATTCAAAACCAGTAAATGTGTCAACAAAAAGACCAAATACAAACCCACTGAATGCAGCCACCCACATCTCACCTATGGTTAAATGGATCTAAATTCTTACATCACATGATTATAAATTATGAAAAATAAACTCTGCAAAGTAGTTCACTGTTTTTCTTTGCCTTCGTTACTCATGGTATTAATACTCAGGTATTAATATGATTGTTCATAAAAACAAAACAAAACAAAAAGCACACAAAGAAAAACCTTTAATTTATTTACAGTCTGTGCTTTTATATCATTAATAAAAAGACTGCTGGCCACAATACAGTGTTTGGATAAAAGCTGTGACTACGAAGACTGCACACAGCAACTTTTAGTCATTTTGTTTCCATTAAATGTCTTGAGACTCCTGTGGGACTCTGGCTGTAATGCAAGCTGTATGGCCAGATAATGTTTTCAGAATGAAAGCATTTAACAGAAGCTGTTGCACATGTATGTTCTTTTCCATATCATACCTGGGAAACAATTCTGTTTTTAAAGCTCCTTCTCTTTACGCACGCTTGTATTCAGTGTTTTAACTTAACTCACTGCTGTTTGATCGTAGTTACAATTGAAAACCCTTTAGTCCAGTCAAAGGAAGGAGAAAAGGAAGAAAAATTCAACCCCATAACTACAAGGTAAATGTGTAGTGTAAACTGGCAGCTCTTTCCAGAAGGATCAGTTCCTTTCATTGCCAGCACATTGCAGCAGCTTGCTATTGGTAGAAGCAGTGGTCAAATAATCTCAAAATAAAATATATTTTTCATTACACAAATTTTTATTACAGTTTTGCTGTGAAATAATAAAAGTAAGAAAGACATTACTAAAGCCATAGGTCAATTTCTTTTGAAAACCTGCTACCAAATCCAGTCTGACTGTAGTAGTTTCACTATGTCACAGTGCAATTACCTGCATTACAGCCATTTCAGAACCTATTTCATTTTTCTTTATTGATAAGAATTGAAAGGTTTAAAAATACATGTTCTACATTGCTATCTGGATTTCCAGTTCTATATTAGTATTCGGTACAGAATAATAAATCTTCTGTAGGAGGAAAGTTCTAAATTTACATTTAAAAATTACTGAAACATTGATACATAAAGAAGTATCCATCTTTAAGGAAAATGATTTTTCCCCATGAACTGAATCAACATTCTAGACTGTTAATGAATTGGTTAAGTGAAATGTTAATTAATTGATGGTTGTTTTGTGTGTGTGTGTGTGTGCCTACTATGTAGTTGCTACAAATTACTGATCAGTGAAAATCATTCAGTTGTCAAAACCTCTTCGTGCTATGAAATGGACACCAAACTACTTTCTCTGCTGCACCTGCCTGTCAAGGACCCTCAAGATTATTATTCACTGGGTGATATCACTGCAAACGGACAGAACCTTGATGGAAGAATTCTTAATGTGCTTGCAGCTGTAATGTCAGTAAGTTAAGGCGCCATCAGAGACTGGTGTTTTTCTTCTTAGCAGGGGTAACTGCACTGCCTTAAGTGTGAGTATTGATTTTTGGACTCAGTGAGTGGGATTGCTGTTGTTTAGGTTGGCAGTGATTTCAACTGATCTGAAGTCTGAGCTACTTGAACTTTTCGTCTACAACACAAGGGAGGAAATGAAGGGAACGGAAATGTTCTAAATAGTCTTTCTGAAGTCATGCATGTGAAAGCAGTAGATAACTTGCAAATATATAAACTGCTGATTTTTATGCTTATATTTTGTTTTTTAAGTGCGTCTCTTTATCTTGAAGTAAAATTACTGATCTTAATATATATAATTTTATAACAACCTATACCTATAGGTGGATAGGTTTTATTTAGTTGTGTATAGTTCCTCCCTTCCCCCACTTTTAAAGTCATCTGTTAAGTTTTAAGTTATCACTTTTTACTTTAAGTTATAAGTTATCACTTTATACTCCTAAACTCTGAGAGTTACTTCTGCCATATTGCTGCTGTCTTTTTAAAGGTTGGTGAGCCAAAGTATTTTGTAACTTCAGACAAAAGGAAAGGTCAGAGGTGTGAAGTAAAGCTCTACGATGAAACAGAGATATCCTTTCCAATAATATGGTAAAATATATTTTAATATACTAAAATACATTCATGCAAGAGTGGGTAAAGAATTAAATGCATACTGCTTACAAAACTGTCTTAAATGCATTGTTATTTGTGTGGTAACAGTGATAAGGCAGCAATGCACGTTAAATAGAGACTTTAAAAGTCTCCACAGAGTAACCTTACATGTCCAGTTGTATGACCTACAGGCTGCTGGCTAACAGGTGGCAAAATGAAGGTTAGTTCCAAATAGTTGTATTTTTTTAATTCAGAATTTTGCACTTATTCGGGACGTGTCATTTAAAAGTTCATTCATTTCTACCACAAACTAGTGAGGGGAAGGGAAAAAAAAAAAAAAAAAGAGGAATATCCTTCATTTCTAAAGCCAAACAGGATTAAGAAGTGGAGAGGAGATAGGTGTGGTTTTTAGGAAGTCCTTGAGCAATGAACGACACGATAGTGAAGACGTGTCAGAAGCCATCGGTGAAGAGTTGGCTGAGCAATGCCAGGTGAAAAGTAAAGAGCTGAAATCTTTCTGTAGGGATTAATTAAAAACAGAACAAAGCTGTGCTTTGCCAGTGTTCTTGCCATCCAAACTTAAGAGGAGCTGCATGAGATTTTATCAAGGGTCCCAACCATCAAATCATCATTGTTGAGGGCTACTACTGACCTCACTCTAGTCTTATTCACAATTTACAAAGATTCCAGTGTTGGACAGCTGGCTGAACATCTGCTCTATGATGTCAGCAAACAACTTGTTCCCAGAGAAAAAGCTCCCAGAGAACAAGCAGCTACTTTCACTCTGATTTGCTGTAGTTGGAAATTGCTTGATGCTCAGCATTGAAATACATGCAGTATTTTTCCAGGTGTGATGTTTATTTTGAACAGTTTGATAGCCCTTTATGTTATCTTATTTGGCATGGGATTAAACAGGGACTGTATTGGGCCATACCTAAAGCATCCTGGCTGGCTGTGAACTAAATGCACGTGGATAAGCACAGTATTTCATTTTGTTTGCATGTGCATGTAATGAGGGAATTGTTCTCTGTGAGCAATTTAGTTGTAACTGTATTATTTAATAGTTTTGTACTTACAAGCACTAGTGCTTTTTCAGAAATGTTTTGACATATTAACTTCTTTTGGTTTAGTTGGGATAATGAATCTATCCAGCTTGCACAGAGTTGGATCCCACGAGAAACAGGTATAATTTTCTGTTTTTTCTGCTTTTTTTTTAACTGTAGTTCCTAATGCAATCTGTATTCTAAAGTAACAGATTTTTTATTTTATGCCCAGTAATATTTGCATCAGATGTGAGAGTAAATTTTGACAAATTCAGGAACTGTATGACTGCAACTGTGATATCAAAGACCATTATTACAACTAATCCAGGTAAGAGCTGTTGACAAAGCATTTTAATATTAGTAATCACTACAAGAGAGCAGGAATGAATTTCTTGGAGGTCTGACTTCTATGAGTTTGCTCAGAAAGCTTCCTGCTTCTTGTCTGTTATACAGTGAGCAAGATTTTGGCTTTCATAATGCTATTATGTGTCTATCTATCTGTCTGTCTGTCTATCTAATCTAAGCAGCCTTCACTTCCATTCCATTCCATTCCATTCCATTCCATTCACATTCCACTGTATGAATGAAACATACATTCTACTGCTAGTGGTTAAAAGAAAACAGGTGCATTTCTTGGCCAATTCCTGGCTCTACCTGAACTAAAAAAGTTATACAATTTTTGATCTATCTCTATCTTACAAATATTCATTACTTAAAAATGAATGTTTTTTTTTCTTTTTTTTTCCTTCTTTTTTTTTTTTTTTTCCCAAGAAACTGCAGAAGCAAATGTTCTCTTCAGCTTCATAAGAGAGAATGCACAATCAGGAGCTTTGCATGATAAAATGGAGGAACAATCGAAAGAATCCATTAACTGTAAGCGTGGATCCAAACACTTTGATTTTATAAAACTAGATAAAGTAGTTTGATGGTGCAGCTCAAACTTCAAATTCATACTCTTTGTAGAAAGTAAGCCTGGTGGCATACTTCAAGTATGGACTATTAACAGGGCTGTTCCTTACATTATCACTTACGTATTATCACACTTAGTGTGAAGCAAGTGTGTGGCCTGACATGCTCCTTCTGGCTCAAGTAAGAAAAATTGCAAGATTCAGTCAAAAACTCATTTCAGGGAGATACAAATATTAAGTATGATTTTTTTCTTGATTTTACTCTCTTTTTTTTGTTTGTTTCTTTTTTTCACCCTCTAATGATGAGCCTTCTCCAAAAGAAAGACGTGCACTGCTTTTCTGATGCTTTTGATCATCTCTTCTTAAGGTCCTTTTCATGTTGCTGCTTTTCTGTGTTGTTTCTTCTTAGACTCACATGTCTTTTAAATTTGTAGTGGAGACTATAGTTGATGTTTATACTGTGAAGCAGCTGAAGGAAAAAGCTTTACAGAGTGATGGAAAACCTGAACCAGTCTTTGGCATTATTTATGGTTACATTTCCATGCTGGACATTGACGAGAATGTATCTAAAGTTATTCGCAACAGATGGTAAGCAACTGTTTCTTCTAAATTTGTGTTTTAAAAGTGTTTTTTTTCTTCTTCCCAAAGAAAGTTTCTTTCTTCTGACCCAAATTAGATAGAACAGTATTCAGTCTAGTTCTGGACAAAAAATAAAGCTGCTCTAGCAGTTGGCATCTGAATTTCTCTTGCATAGAATTTACAGCATCAGCAAGGAAGAGGAGCTGGCTTTATGAAGGACTTTCTGGTCCTGGAGGAAGGAAAGAGAAAGAGGGTTTTTTTGTTGTTGTTTGTTTGTTTGTTTTTTTCTCACATGGACTTGAAAGTGTAGATGATGATTTCATTGTTATTATTTTTTTGAGAGTCTCTTGGGAAATCTCAGCCTTAAGAACAGGCTCAAGCAAAAAGGAATTACATGCATACACTAATTACTTTTCTGTGTTCCAGTTCAGTGTGCCGTTTTGTGGTGAATGAAATGTCAAACACATGCACCTTCTGTGGTGACATCTCTTCAGATTCAAAGTCAACCTTTGTGAGCTTTGACATCCTTGTTGATCTGACAGATCATACAGGCACTCTTTATTCTTGTTACCTCTCTGACTGCATAGCTGAGGAAGCCTTAGGCTGCACTGTAAGTAGAAATAAATGAAGTTGTTCTTATCTTGCTCCACAACTCAGATGAAATAAAACTCACAAATACTTCTAACCGTTCTTTATATGTACATGTTCTTCATAAACATGTCAGTAAAAACGTAGAAGTCATTGGCTGCTAATAAGAAGAAACATGTTAAATGTAAGAGTAAATACCCTTTTCAGAATACTACTTTAATTGATCAACACTTCCCAGAGAAGATGGTTGCAATCCCCTGCAACTCACTGTGATTTATCTGCCTATGTACATATATCAAAGACTATGTGAAAATTGAAAAGTTCAGCTTAAAAATGCATTAAATCCTCTTTTCATAATCATTTTATTGTGGAGATGTTACAGCTATGTGCTGAAGTGTTCAGTGATGTCACGTTATTAACAGGTCCAGGAGTTCCTCACTCTACCAGAAGACAAGAGGACTGCATTGAAATGGCAACTTCTTCTAGAACGGAGCAAGATTTATTTTAAAGTTGGTATCTCATGGAAAACAGCTACTGTTTTAAATTATTATTAGGTAGTATGTTTAATGCTGAAAAATTCCATGTCCATTCTGCTGGATTTTTCAAAATAAGCATCAGTTTTTGTACATATTTGGAATATTCCAATATGCTTTACACTATATAGAATTCCTTTTTTTCATAGAACTGCCTATTTTAGGATAACCGTAAGCTGATTCCCTGTTTTAAAACTTACCCTTCTTAGCAAAACTGTTCTTACTCTTGAATCTACTTCACCCTCTGCTTCTGCTTTCAGGAAAGCATTTTACTTTGGTAGTAATAGATACATAATAGTAATATCTGTTCATTGATACAGCAGTAAAAACAAAGTCTTTTACTCATTTTTGCAGATTACCTTGTCACCCAATTGGAGAACTGGTCTGAAAGTAAATATACTCTCGTGCAAACTAGCGAATCCTATAGAGGCAAGTCAGAGCCTGCTGGGAAAGAAGCTGCACCACATGGCTTGGTAACAGCTGGGAAAAGACCATTTCTTCACTATATTTGTAGAGGTAGAAGGTTGTTATTGGATTTTGCTATGGAATATGCATTACTACTTGCTGTAATTGGGCTTCTGTGGTGATGTTTTTAAGATGATTATACTTTGAAAAGTGTAGTAGGTCCACAGCGTAAAAGTTAGTTCTACTGAATTCAACCCTTTAGAAGGGAGGTGGCAGCCTTCTTCACTCAGTCTGGGAAATATGGGAAAGTTCTGAAAAATCAGAAATGACAGTTAGTATAAGACATCTCTTGAACTTTGTTTTTTAACTGCTATCCTACTGTTGTGCTACTTCTGTGTTACTTAGTAAATAAAGGCCCACTTTCAAATACTGATGTGTTTGTAGTATATGTTGGTGAGTCTAAACACAAAGCTTTTGGCAACTGCAGAGGCATGGAATGGAAACAGCAAAGATTTTTGCAAGTCTCTTTTCTCCAGGGCAGACTAAGTTTTCTTAGAACAGAGTAATCAATTAGCAGGGACCTCTGATGACCAAATATTCAGACTAAAACTGTAGGTGGCAGACATGAAAGGATTCTTCTGCAACATAGATGTTCTTGGCTGAACATAAAGAACCCAGGTATGTACATTTTCCCATTCTCTAGGGGTTGGTTTGTTTGTTAATCTATTTCTGTGTTAGTTGATTTCCAACAGCCCTTACTATCAAAGCATACCTGGGACACAAGGGGCACTTTGACTTTGACTTCTGTAAGCCAGGGACTTGTTCTATTCAGATGTAATGGCTAAATGTTGTGTTTCAGCTGGCCTCAGTTCCTTAGGCCATTGTATTTATAATTACAAGGCCTCATCAGACAAAGAGTTTTTACATTGACCTAAGCTAAAATGCAGCAATCTGCAATGTACATGTTGGCAGGATTAGTGCTTGATGGAGGTGGTGCTGTGGGGGCACGCACAACTGTTGTTCCTAAGGATATCTTCAAAAGAAATGTGAAAAGCAGCTACGTCCTTCTTTAAGCACAGTGCCTCAAAGCTCAAATATTTGCAAGATATAATCCTAACTCTTGGAAATAAAACCACTGAAATGAGTCCCTCCCAACATGTGAATCTGTGCTTTGAGAATGTACAATTTTCAAAATGGTGGCCTACTGTAAAAATTACAGTTAAAACCACCAAATATCTACAGTTTTAGTCTGTAATGATAAAAACATATGCAGCATTTCCCATACTCCTTTTTCATAGGCTTTCTTGTGTTTCATTGCAGTACTTTCCTACTGCAGCTCCCAGTGATGACAAGGAACCAGTGCTGGCCCCCTCAGCCAGGAGCATCTCTCACTGCTGCCTGATCACCCATGAGACAGCCCCTGGAGCACCCCGAGCTGGAAAGACCCTGCCTTGACAGTCACCGGAGCACATAGCTGCACACCCTGAGTGGATTCCAGTCTTCAGGTTAAACTTATTTTTCCTTGTGTGCATTCTTGCTACTTCACTGCACCTGTGCAAGAAATCCAAGCGTGGGTGGAGCACAGAAGCCTTCCTACTAATGAGGAATACCACATGGACAGCTGCAGGCCTTACCAAGACCACAGATCACTTTCTGTACATCACCATTTTAATACTTCAGTTCTTATGTTTATTTTGAGACAGTACACTGGCAAAGCTCAAAGCAAGAACGGCACAAACAGAACAGAAGTACAGAAGCACAGTGACAGTCCTGCTGCTGTATTTCCTGCTGTTTTCATTTCCTCAGCACGGCTGAATACAAAGTTCCAAGGTACAGCTTAGGTATTAACCAGCCACCTTGGGCTAGGTTGGATCCTTGGACTAACCTCAGCTTTACAGCCTCTCTGCAGGTTGAAGTGGAAATAGGGTTGTTTTAGCCACAGGTCTTCATGAGCTACAGTACAGCTTTGATAATCAGGAGTCCAGGATGCTTAGGCCATGTAAATTTAAAAGGACACTGGGTGCAGTGCGTCTGTTCACTCCGTGTTCCCCAAAAGGCTTTTCCTATGCAGGCGGAGGTCCTGGCCCAGCTGCTGGTTAGGACCGGCGTGTTTGCTGGGCCACCTTGAACCGCATGGACAGGATGTCACCTATCCCTGCCTCTATCTCATCATCTTCTTCTACAGACCCAACTCCGCTGGGAGATCCCGTCAGAATCAAATCTCCTTCTTCTAGGGTGATGATTTCACTGATGTAGCTGATCAGGTGCGGGATAGAGAAGATCATAGACGAGGTTTCTCCCTCCTGCCTCAACTGTCCATTCACCTTGAGCCAGATCTTCAGCTTGTGAGGGTCTGGGATCTTTTCCTTGGGCACAAACTCACTGACCGGGCACGACGTGCTGAAGGCTTTGGCCAAGGTCCAGGGCAAACCCTTCTTTTTGCACTCTTTCTGCGTGTCCCTAGCGGTCATGTCCAGGCACAGGGCATAGCCTGCCACGTGCTCCATAGCCGCCTCCTGGGACACGGCCTGGGTTCTCTTCCCGATCACCACCCCCAGCTCCACTTCGTGGTGCAGGTCGGAGCAGTAGTAGGGCCGCAGGATGGGCGAGCCTTCCCGCAGGTAAGCCGAAGAGGGCTTGAGGAAGAAGAGGGGCTCGGCGGGCAGCGCGTTCCCCATCTCCTTGGCGTGCTCGGCGTAGTTGCGCCCCACGCAGACGATGTTCTTGCCCCACTCCCAGAAGCGTGCCAGGGACCTGGAGGAAGCCATCAGCCCCGCCGCTCTCCTTCTCCGGGTACCCTTGGGCCGCCCTTGCCGTACCGGAGGCACAAACCGCGCAGAGCTCCGCGCTCCTCCTCCGGCGCCGCTCTCCTTCCTTCCTTCCTTCCTGCTGCCTTTCGCTCCCTCCCCCAAACAGGCGTGAGCCTCCTTACCCAGCCCCTCTGAGCCGGGTTAGCGAATCGCTTGGCTGCCAAATGATGATAATAATAATAATAAATTAATAGAATAATAATAATAATAAACGAGGCCCGGGCGTGCCGAGAGCAGCGAGCGGACAGGGGGCGGGCGGCAGCTCAGCACCGCCCCCGCTGCACTCCGGGCCGGGGCCGAGCGGGGCCGCCCGCCTCCCCCCGTCCCCGGACCCGGCCGCTGGGCGGGGAGCGAAGGTAACCGGGGCCGGGCGGGGCGCGCCGCTGCCGAGCGCACCATGCTTGGAGGGGGCTGGCGGAGCCTCGGCACCGCCCTGGCTGCGCTGGGAGCCGGGGCCCTGCTCCGAGCCGGTACGTGGGGCGGGCGGAGCGCCTCGCCCGGCGCCCACCTGCTCCAGCGGGGACGCGGAGGGGCTGCGGGGACCCGGTGCGGGCGGCCGGGGGAGGGGGGGCTGGCGGCGCTCCTCCTAGCAAAGCTCCGCAGTTTGCCGATGGTTTCTTTTTTCCTTTCGCTGCTCAGGGGTGTGCCGGGCGTTTTAAGCTGACTCACAGCCCCAAGTAGGTCAGTGTCTGCTTGGCTGCAGCCTCGCGCTGTTGGTGGTGGGGTGGTTGTTTTTTTTGCGCTGGTAAGTGATGTGGGAGGATCCTGGAGGGTCGCCGGTTGCTCCGGAGGACCGGGGGTTGAGGGATAAGGCGTCGAATTTTAATTGGTTTAGATGGGAAATTGTATTGGTAATGTAAGGAAAAAAAAAAAAAAAAAGAGGAAAAAAAATTCTAGGCTGTGCGTTTGCATCTGGGGCCTGAATTCTGAAAGCGTCTCTTTGAATCAGATCTCAGCCTAACAGTGTCTCTGTATGTAAAACATGGCCTTAATGAGCCAGAATTCACTGCTGCCGCTGTCAGCCTTGGAGCCCTGCTGCTACCTGCCCCTGAGTGTGCTGATACGAGGAGCTCAGAGTTGCTGCAGGGTGGGTGCACACCCTGCGTGCGTTGCACTGACCTGGCTGGGTGCTGCAGACTGCCTGTGGGGCAGCGAGCAGGAGTTCCATAGGGTGCAACTCACCTGGTGTCCAAAAACATCTGTGTGCAGAGTGTATAGGAAGCAAGCGTGGTGTTTCTACTCGTGGGGCAGTGCAGAGATAAACACCTGGGAGTGCGTGTGCAGTCAGTGTGTGTAACAGCCTCCTTTGGAACAGGAATTTTCCATTCCTCTTTTTGTAGTAAAACAGAGTAAAACAAAATACTGTGGATAAAACGCACAAGGCAGCCATTTTTCTGGAGGAACCTGTTGCTTAACTACCTGCTGCCTGCCTGCCTTCAGCCTCCAGCATGCATGCATTGCTGTGATAACATTAACGTTGCCCATCTGCAATCTCTGCCCCTCCAAGAGTCCAGCTGTGCTGGCAAACCATCCTGAACAGACGTGTGAGATCCAAAGGGCACTGCTGGGGACATGGAGCAAAACTGGCTGGAAATGGAGCTGGTGGACCTTATAGTTTTGGACGGGCATGTGATCTTGACTTGCCCTCTGTGTTAGGTGCAGGGGTTATGCGCTGCTGGGGAGCTGCCATGAGCAGGACTGGGTGTGAGCTGCTCGTACGCACAGCTAAGGGGTGTGTGAGAGCTTTGGATCAGACTGAAGGGTGCAGCTCAGCTGCAGATGGGACTTGAGAATAGGTTTCATGCTGCACGGATGCTTTCTCATTCTTCTCTTGAAATCGCATTTTAGAAAACCATTTCCTTCTGCAGTATAGTTTGTTTGTTTGTTATGCCAGAATTGTGAATTAAACATGCTGAGAGACTTCAGGATTGTGGCCAAGGTTAGAAATGGTTTATAGGAAGAAGACATTTGAAGTATGTGAGTAATTCCTTCAACTCGAAGTTAAGTTTCTGCTTTCTTGTGTTTTAATTTTCTTTTTCCAGTTTGCATCTGGTACACAAACAGGCAACACATCCAAAGCGAAAGTGCTTTTAGTTAGAGAGCAGCTGAGGAGCAGTTGTTTGGGTTCTTTTCCTACCAAGCAATAGTAAGGGTTTGTTTTCTTGTCTTTTTTTTAATTATTATTATTTTTGGAAGTACACTTCTGCTCCAAAGGAACGTTTGGCAGGTATGGATGCATCCTTCAGCACTGCATGCCCACAGTGTCAAACCCCCAGTGCATGCCTATGCTGTTGTGCTTAGGGATTCTTTTCAGCGCTGCATTTAATTTGACCTTCCCACAAAACAAGTGATCTGGTGGGTGCAGGAGGGGAGGGTGTTCTGGGCAGGATCAGAGGGGCCTTGATGCATCTGCTGCACATGCGGCTCAGAGCTGTGATCTCAGCTTTGCAGCACTGTGGTTGTGTCCCTGCAGAGCTCTGGGCTCGCTGTGTTGGCTGTGTCAGCCTGCCAGGCCCCTTTTCTCTTATCAGAGGTGGGCAGAGACTGCTTGGAGAGTGGGCCAGGCTGATTAGCAGTGTGGTGACCTCTCCCTTTGGCACTGAGCACCAAGTGTTGGAGCCTTAGGGTCAGCGATGCAAAATGAGACAGGAGCTGAGCCAAACCAGTGCAGGCACCTTCAGTGCTGTGCTGTGGGTGTAAGCTGACTTCTGTCATGGGCTTCTGCCTCTTCCCCTGTATGCACGTGGACCCAGGGCTGTGTGGTCCCCAGCCATCGAAGGCATCATCCTCATTGTTCCCTTCTTTTCTTTATGGCAGAGCTTCTGGTGACTGGGTTGTTTTTTAAGAACTTTGTATCTATGAGGAAAAGAGGGGGAAAAAGTGGAGCCCAGGTTATTTGCATCTGGAATCAGATTTGCTCCTTGGATTCTATTAAACATTTAACCAAAAGCAAATAGGGAAGCACTGCTTGTTGCATCAAGGCAGCCCATTGCAAGGAAGCTCCCTGCAGTGCACGGCTGGTATCTGGCTGGCTGTGCAGAGAGCCCCTCTTCTCTCCACAGCACTGCGTAAGCTGTGATTTCCCCAATTAATGAACCAGATACTTCTGTTCTAGCAACGTCTGTATTTCTCCTCTTTTTTTTTTTTTTTGATTCCTTTTGGTTGTGCCATGACATTTTGTGCTTTTTTTGCAAAGTCACTGTCCCAGCTGACCTTTGTCCAACTGCTCTTTCTCTGTTCTGTTTTCCTGCCCCATGAAATCTCTCTGATCAAGGTACAGCACTTTGCCTGCATGTCCCCACCCCTGTGAGCAGTGTCCCATCCCTCTCTGTGAAGCTGCAGAGCACCACAATCCTGCCATGAGCTGAATTTTGTTTTTGTTCTCCAGGTCCAGCGCAGCTACGAGCTGCCTTCCTGCACACAGAGCACGAGCAGAGGAAGTCAAAGACAGTCACCCAAGCCAACATGAAGGTGGAGATACTTCCAGCGCTCACTGACAACTACATGTACCTCCTGATCGATGAGGAAACGAAGGAGGCTGCAATAGTGGACCCTGTGCAGCCCCAGAAGGTAACGCTGCCTGCTGTCCTGGGAGTGGGTGCACTGCTAGAATACTTCCATGCTGCCACGTACACAGCAGAATTAGTCACAGGGTGATTCAGGCTTGGAGGAAAGTCAGGAAGTATTAGCCTCTCCTGTGTACTGACAAGGCTTTGCAGGTGCCGACCGTCTGAGCTCAGACACCTTCTCCCTGCCATCAGGAGTTACTGACCTGATTTTGTTTTTCCCTTTAAGTTTGTTCATGTGCAGAAAAGAGGAAATAGGGCTGAGGGTTTAGTCACGGCCCAGCTGGATCAGAGAGCTTGTGTCCTGATCTGTAATGAGTGCAAGATGAGGGAGGAGTTCTCTGCAAAGTCAGCAGGACATTTGCATGGAGGTGTGGCTCTTAAACCTGGTAGTAGTTGCATACAGAGCAGGCACCAGGTGTGTTGTTTAAGTAAGTCCATGTGAGTTGTAATGTTCTTGATGTGCTCTGCATCTGCAGGTTTTGGATGCAGTCAAAAAGCATGGCGTGAAGCTGACCAGTGTCCTGACCACACACCATCACTGGTAACTTTCTGCTGTATTGTGGCATTTCCAGAGTCTGTGCAGTGTGCATGGGTCCATGAGTGAACACACAGGGCTGCTTTGAAGTTTCTTATATCAAGATCTTACTTAGAGCATGTCCATGTGCTTGACTGGGCACGCTTAAGCTATGCCAACTGCTGTTTGTCTGCAGCCATTGAATAGCTCTGAGAAAGGATGCTCTGGTCCTTTCTTGTGCCAAAGCTCACCAGAAAGTGAAGTGCAGAGAAATCGGCATGAAGTAGCTGAATGCACAGCAAAGATGGGAAAGCTTGAGGTCAAGCCAGACTTTCTTAAGAGCAACTCTTCCTGTGACCACGTGCATTCTGTAGGCTGCAAGGTCTCTGTGTCAGTGCCTTTAGGCTTTAAAATGATGACTTATTCCAGTTGGTCAGTGAAATAAGTGTGTGTGTGGAGTGCAGAAGGCAGCAACTTGCAGTGAGTTGCTAGGACATGCCTTAAAGCATAGTCAACAGTTGTGGGAGCATTACCAGGGTTGCACATTAACTCTGCCGCAGACATAAAGCTTTAGCAGTTTTGCAGTGTTGAACCTGAGTAACAATGGAGTGAAGCCACTGAACTGCATATATCCCAATTAGCCTGCTCTCTCAGTGTTGTGGTTAATGGGCAGTCGGCTGTGATACTCTAAATTTCATATTTCCCAACGAGGTGTGAAATTGAGGGGAGTTGCAGAAGAGATGGTGATCAAGGTCCTATGTTGAAATCTTTCCTGAGCTTGCTGCTCTGCAGCCACCAGCACTTACCAGCCTGCACTTAAAGAAACTATCTCTGCTAGTGCTGATGTAGCATGCCCTCTGAGTACAGTGTTAGATGTCTGCATATTGGGAGACTGATTATCATCTGGACATTACCATTGCAGTTGCAATCAGTTTGTCTTCATCCTTACCAAAATCCATTTTTCTGACCTCCCAGGGACCATGCTGGAGGAAATGAGAAGCTTGTAAAGCTGGAGACAGGGTTGCGTGTGTATGGGGGAGACAGCAGAGTTGGAGCATTGACACAGAAAGTGTCTCACCTTACATCACTCAAGGTAAAGGGAGTGAGGGAGTGAGCTTCTGGATTTGGTTGGGGACATCTTCCTTTTGTGTCACAGCTTTTTTTTTTTTTTTTTTAACTTTTTAATGTCTCTCAAAGATGGTTGGTGATTTAACTATAACTTTCCCCCTTTTCTAGCCCTATCTACCATAACCCCTCTGTCTCCTTTTGGCTGGTGATATTTTGTTGATGGTAGCATTGGTATTGCTCAGACACCCGTACTGCCTGGGACATGCTGGGTGTCTGTCTGTCCTTGGATAGCTACCTTAACTGGGGTGGTGAGAGCCACAGCATGAAAGCACAGGGCTTGTGTTCTGCTTACAGCCTGGTTAGCACTGAAGAATTGCAAGCGGTCCTCTCTGAATGAAGGCTGAAATACAGGCTGAAGAGAAAGTGAGCCAGCAGGGCGAGCTGCCTGCATTGCTTTTCCAGAGCTACAGTGGCAAACCTTGCTGAAATGTCACTGTTTGTTTGTAGATGAGCTGGCAGGTTGCATAAACTGCTGTGACATGTGCAGGCTGGCGTGAATGGCACTGCTGGTCCTGCGGTGCACCTTTCTAGGGCTGGTCAGCAGCAAAGAAGGGAGTGCAGAAAAACATGGGAAGGTTTGCAAATTAAGGCTGTGAGGGAATGATCCTCATGAATGTGTGCAATTCCTCCATTTTCTTGAGTTTCTTCCACTTCTACCCCTCGGCTTCATTTTTGTTTGGAGCTTTTTACGCTTGATTAACTTCGTTTAGGATTTTGCATTGCTCTGGATCTATTTGCTGTTGCTGCCAACCAGATGCTGAGTCACTCTGCATGCAAATGAAGGAATCTGGCAGTTCTCTTTATAACAACACCTGCTAGGAGGAAACAGCACCCTTCCAAGTCCCTACCATAAAATTCTTGTGCTGGACTCTCCCAAGAAAAGAGCTGATGTTTACTGGCCAGCTATGTGAGAATTTGCCTGTAGGACTGCCAGGTCATTGTGATAAGTTGCAATTCTTTTCTAATGGTACAAATGCTACCAGACAGTAGCCTAAGCTGTAGTCTTCTGCCTTCTTCTCAGGTGGGATCTCTTAATGTGAAATGCCTCTGTACGCCGTGTCACACTTCTGGACACATCTGTTATTATGTGACTAAGCCAAATAGCTCCGAGCCACCTGCAGTTTTTACAGGTGAGGAGTTGGGAGGTTTACATCACTGGCAGTCTGTGTTGCAGAGAAATAAGCTCCCCCTCTGCCTGTGTGCTCCTGGCTCTGGATGGGCATTTGTTCCTTATTACCAGCGCAGCTAGCTTAACATCCACAGTGTGGCTGTGAGGAGCTGTGTCTGGCCCTGATGCCATGTCACATCTTGCTTGCAGGTGACACGCTGTTTGTGGCTGGCTGTGGGAAATTCTTCGAGGGAACCCCTGAGGAAATGTACAGAGCACTGATTGAGATCTTGGGCAGCTTAGATCCTGAAACGGTACGAAACTTTTGTGCTAGTAAGTTAACCAGTCAGAAGCTACTGCAGGCCTCCAGAAAACCAATATTCCCAACAATGCTGTTGTTCGATGAGAACATCTCTCACTGCCTTTGATGCTGTGTAGCTGGATTCCTTTGAGAATGAAATGTGTACTCCAAATACATTTGTGTTTTATGAGGAAAGAGCAGAGGGTGCTTATTGAAACAAAGGCTGGGACAGAGATGGAACAGCTGGGTTCTTTCATGAAGCTTACCTATAAGGTGGCACATAGTACTGGCTCGTAGCTCCTGGCACTTTGCCTGCACCTGGTGTGTTCTGGCGGGTTGGTTCTGTTCCTGCTGTGTATGATATTGATGGAACCCAGCAGTCCACCTTCATATCCTCAGTGTTACCATGTGGGACTTTTTCTTCCTAGAGAGTTTACTGTGGTCATGAATACACTATCAACAACCTCAAATTTGCTCGACACGTTGAACCCAACAATGTCAGCATCCAGGAAAAGCTTGCTTGGGCCAAGGTGAGTATGTTCATCCTTTCCCTCAACCTGCTGGGTGCTGTTAGCCTCTCTGAGGAGGTAGAAAAAAGGGACAATGTGGAGGGAAAAGAGAAGAAGCTGAGGAGAGGGAGTTGAGAATGAGAGGTGACAGTACAGTTGTGCAATCAGGGGAACAATGTGCTGGAGAACAGGGTGCTGTGAGCAGCATAGCAAGCACACTTTGCTTTTTGTGGAGATGTGACCCTTCTTGGGAATGTCTTGGTACCATTACAGGCTGAGGCTGAATTTCTCCCACTCTAAGAGGATCAGCTTTGTCCCAGGAAAGACTCAGGACCTGTGACCCAGGTTTCTCAGTGCCTTGGTCCTGCCTGTCCGATGGTGTGGCTGGGGAGCAGATCAGGCAGTTAGATGGAGCACTTTACCCTTTGTAGCTCATACATAGCACATTTCTTGTTCTCCAAAACATTCCTCATCAGGAAGAACTGTTTCCTTTCTTCTAGGCCAAATATGACAGTGGAGAGCCAACCATACCCTCCACCATTGCAGAAGAGTTTACGTACAACCCCTTCATGCGAGTGAGGTATGGACATATGGGAACGGCCCTTCTGAGTCTTGTGTTTGGAGGGGGGATGTGGGAAAGGTGAGGAGAAGGAGCCATAAGTGTGAGTTACTCTCCTGATTCGCACATTCTGATGCTCTCAAGACCCTCCTTAAAACTCTTGCATTCCAAAGTAAGTTGGGTAAAACATTTGTTGTCCTGGCAGAGGCTTGGTGCTGTGAAATATGGGGAGTTGTGGTGAGCACCCCTGACCCAGGAGTTAGAACAAACCTTGTTGTGTGATAATATTCCTTCATCACACATGACTTGGTAGATGGGTGTGGTGTGATGCCACTCAAGGTGCAGGAGCTGATAAGCTGATGCCAAAGTCCTGAGTCTTTGGTCTTAAATGAAACATATCCCCATGATGCAGGCAAAATGTGGTAGCAGTGACTTCATAGCCAAGATTTTATCTAGCAGGCTTTGCATTTACCATTCTCGGTGTTCCCTCCTGGCAGGGAGAAGACAGTTCAGGAGCACGCTGGGGAGACCGACCCCATCCGCACCATGGGAGCCATCAGGAAAGAGAAGGACAACTTCCGTGTCCCGAAGGACTGAGCACTCTGCCTGTGTCACTTTATTGTCATTTAATAGTAACTTAGACTGTTCAGATGTTTTAGAAATCTGTCGTGGTTCAGACAGTCCTATTTAGGTTTCTAGTTTGTTTTAATTAAGGAAAAAAAAAAAAAGAAGCACTTTGCCCTTGTTGAGATATTCTACAGCATATTTATATTATGATGAGGAATATTTATCCTTCTGTTGCTGGCTCTCAAGCTGTCACATGTGTCACATGCAGCTCATTTTACAAGTGTTGGTACGTGGCTCAGGGCTGGAGTGGGGATGGCACAGACCTTGAGACCCAGGAACAAATCCCTGCTATTGCTGTGGGCACCTGATGGGAATGTGGTGGGGCACTGGAGCTGTTTGAAGCGATGTTCAGCAGTCTCCATTTAAAACAGGAATAAAATGCAGTAACTGAGTTGCCAACTGAAGATTTAAACTTTCCTTCCATGCTGCTGCTTATTCATAGTGCCGCTTCTGGCTGCATTAAACCACTTCCCAGTGGTGTAAAGCTGCAGTAACTTTTCCATGCAGAGATTGCACTGTTGCTTCTGCCCTTTCTCTGTTAGCTGAAGCCTGCTTGCATGTTCCTGAGTGTCAACTGCTCTTCACTCGTAGCTGTACACAGAAAGGAAGGAGGGATTTGTCTGCTGGGAGGTTCCAGTGGGAGCAGCTGCAGTGTGCTGCTGTGGTTAATGCTTAACCTTCAGTGCTGTACTGAGCTCATTACCACCTGCATTCCACGTTGTGACCTGGGTCTGCTGTTCTAAAGTGGCAGTGTGTGAGCAGGGTTTGAAGGAAGACCACCTCTTTATTTGTTTAAAAAAAATGACAATAATTTTTTAATGTATTTCAGGAAAAAAAAAAAAGGTACCTAAAATGTTACTGACTTCTTAAATGCTGTGCTGCTACAACTAAGCATGACTGTACTGGCGGCTGAGGAAATAAACACAGCTGTAAACAGTGTGGCAGTCTGGAAAAGGTTCAGCTCCTGCTCTTATTTCTTTGTACCAGCGATTCAAGTCAGCCAACTTACAGCAGCTTTCTTCTAAATCCCAGTGTGACACATTTGGGAACACGTGAGGCTTTATTCAGTTACTGCCTCAGCCCTGGTGGGTCTATTGGGGGGACTGCACCTGCTGCACTGTGACCCCTGTGCTGGGGGGGCATTGCACTGGGAGCGGAGAGAAGAAGGGGAGGGAATGGAAGGAAGAAGGAAAGGAAAAGGAGGAAATATCGAGGCTGAAGAAAAGAGGGAAGGAAGAAGTGATGGAAAGAGGGAACAAAAGGAAGTGAAGAGGGAATGACAGTGGGAAGGAGGGAGGGAGGGAACGAAAGAACGGAGGGGGGGGGGAGGAGGAAAGAGGAGGAGGAGGAGGAGGAGGAAGCTCCGAGCCCCGCCCCGCTGCCCGCACTGCGCCGGGCGGCGCTGCCCGCAGGTGGGGGCGGCGATCGGCGCGTCCTCCCCCGCGTGGGTGCGCGGCGGTGGAGCCACGGGCTGTGCGGAGCATGAAGGTGAAGGTGATCTCGGTGCTGGAGGACAACTACATGTACCTGGTGATCGAGGAGAGCACCCGGGATGCGGTCGCGGTGGACGCTGCAGTCCCCAAACGGGTGAGAGGCGCCGGGGCTGCGCGCTGTGCCGGCGGTATCGCTTCTGTTTGCGCGTTCCTCGCTCTCGCTCGGTCGTTTCCTTCCTCTCGGGGTTTTGCGGGCTGCTGGCGGCGGGCAGGGCTGCGGGAACGGCGGCCATAAAGTGCCAGCGGCCATAAAATGCCATCGGCCATAAAGTGCCCCTGCCCCGCGGAGCGGCCCCTCCTGCCCCCCCCCGGGCGCTGGGGCGCAGCGCCTTCCTCCGTCCCGGCCGCGCTGACGTTTTTCTCTCCCTGACCCCGCTGCCGTCTGCGTGCCGTGGGGCGGACCCGGCCCTGCGCTGTCACCTCCTCCCTTCACGCCCCGCTTTTGTCCCTTTCAGCTGTTGGAAATCGTCCGGAAGGAGGATGTTGTTCTCCGCGCCGTCCTCAGCACGCATCACCACTGGTAAGCGCCGACGCTGGGAGGGCACGGGCAGTGCCCCGTTGTGGGGGTACCCGGTGCCCATTGCCCCTCTGCCACCATAGGGACCACGCGCGGGGCAACGAGGAGCTGGTCAGGCTGTGCCCGGGGCTGCGGGTTTACGGTGCGGATGAGCGCATCGGGGCCCTAACGCACCGCGTGGCCCCCGACGAGGAGCTGACGGTGTGTGGGGCGCCGGGGGGGAGGGAGGCGGTTCTGAGCCCATCTCGTGCCCAGCGCTCATCTCCATCCCCGCAGTTCGGGGCCATCCGTGTGCGGTGCCTCTTCACCCCGTGCCACACTTCGGGCCACATGTGCTACTTCATGTGGGAGGATGGGTCCCCGGATGCACCGGCGCTGTTCTCAGGTATTCTCTCTTGATTGTCACCCGCCGATCCCACGGGGTGAACCCTTTGTACCCCCCGGCTTTGGGGACAACGGCTCACCCTGTCCCTGCAGGTGACACGCTGTTTGTGGGGGGCTGCGGGAGGTTCCTGGAGGGGACAGCAGAGCAGATGTACGCCAACTTCACCCAGGTGCTGGGGAATCTGCCCAAGGAGACGGTGAGTGTCCCTCTTCCCCTGCTCCCCCCCTCCCCCAAAGCTCAACCTCAGCTTAGAGGGCCCCAAAATAATGATGGAGACATGTGGGGCACGGTGAGGTTGGGAGCACTTATAACACTGGATGCTCTATGCTGCCCATGCAGAAAGTGTTCTGTGGCCATGAATGCACCGTCCGGAACCTGAAGTTTGCCCTGAAAGTGGAACCAGAGAACGAAGCGGTGAAGAAGAAACTCGCGTGGGCCAGAGTAAGCAGCTGTGCCCTGTGGGATGGTGGGGGGCTGCTGGGTGCCGGCAGGGTTTGGACACCTCTGGTTCCTCTCAGCAGCGGGATGATGAAGATCTGCCCACGGTGCCCTCCACGCTGCAGGAGGAGTTCCTCTACAACCCGTTCCTCAGGGTCACGTAAGTAGCATCGGTGCAGGGGGCATGATGGGGGTTGGCCCTGAGCTGGGTGGGATGGGGTGGAGCAGCTCTGTCCCTATGCTGCTGCTTTTACCCCCTGTCCACTCCCCATTCTTGCATCCCCCCTTTCTCCCAGTGGCTTTTCCAATGGGAAACAAAACCCAGATGGAAGGGAGGGTAACCCAATGAGTGTCCTTCCAGTGTCTCTCACTCCTGGGGTTGAGCCCTGTCCCCGTCTGTCTCTGTCACACCCTGGTCCCAGTGCAGCCATTTCCCCTGCAGGGAGGAGGCTGTGCAGAAGTTCACAGGCAGGAAAGAGCCAGTGGAAGTGCTGCGGGCTCTACGGACCGAGAAGGACAACTTCAAGAAGCCCAAGGAGCGGCCCCATCCCCAGGCCATGCTTGCCTTCGACTGGGGGCTCTTCGCCCCTTTCCTGGAGAAGAAGTGAGGCTGCACCACCCCACCACGCAGGGGCCCACAGAGCAGAGGCACCAGCTGGGCTCTGCTGCCCAAAACCCACAGTGCAGCATGGAGCTCTGCACACGGATGGCCCTGCTCAGGTGTCCCTGAGCACTCGGCTGGGACAGGGCAGGGACCCAGGAACTGCACCACTCTGTGTCCATTACATTTCTTTTTCTCAAGGTAGAACACAGGAAAGCTATGAAGCACTGCCATTGCTGTGTCTCTGGGATGGCAGCATGGGACTCCCACGCCCTGCAGCTTGCAGCCTGCAGCGTGTACAAAAATCAGTGCTGTTCTGCAAAACCAATATCATATTTTTAATTTTTTTTTTTTCTTTCTTCATTTAAAGTCTGAGAACAGCGTGGAGCTTTTTGCTGGGGCGTTGCATCACAAAACATAGCAATGCCTTTTTCTTTGTTGAGGGCAGACAGGCCGTGCTGGTGGCTCTGTGCTTGGCTGCATTAACCCCACGTGGTGGTGTGGGCAGGATGCTGCTGGGCAGCCCATCGTTCTGCCTTTATCTTTACCTCAGTTGTGCAAAGTGCTGTGATGCACAGGGCGGTGTTGCTGAGCTTAGGCCCCGCTTGTGCAGCTGAAATGCAAACAGTGGAGAAAATAGAGGAGATGGGACCTGAATAATACACTGTACGATGTCTTTTTGACTGTGCTGGTACAAAGCCACTGACACTGGATTAGGAACAACTTCAGAACCTTTCAGGCATGGACTGTAAATAGCATCTGTAGCACCGAACCTGATTTGTGGCATTTCTTCCCTTGTTAGAAACTTGATTGAGGTTTTCTTTTTTGCTTTTTTTTTTTTTTAATGTTATGTTGTTAAAATTTACTCTTCCCTCCGGGAGGGGGAGAATCAGTCCTGCTGCACGAATTGCCTCAGTGCTGTTGTTTCAGAGATGCTCTAAGGGTGCAGCTGCAGGCGATGCCAACAGATTGCTCGTTGGGCACTGCCTGCATGCTTTGCTGTGAGCAGCACTGGGATGCCTGGGAGGGATCCTGGCCCAGCACTGGGCTTGCTCATGTTGGCAGCAGCTGTGTGCAGCTCTGAGGTGAAATCTGAGCTATTCTTGATGCCGTGGTGAGAATGAATACCTGGGAGAGCTGCATGGGGTGCTCTGAGTGGAGAGTCCTCTGACAGCTTCAGTACTGTGCGTTCAGTAACCTGGTCACTGGACAAGGCAAAATGTGGATCCTTAGTTGTTTAACCTGCAGCTCATTCAGCTGTTCTTTATTGTGCACTTCTGGCTGGATGTGCATGTTCTCAGTAGAAACAGAATGTGTTTCTTTTGCACTGATGTATAAAGTTTATGGATTCAGCACTTCAAGCATATTGGACTTAGTTTGCATTGGCACTGGCATCTCTCTCTTGCTGTAGATAACAATGTGATGGTTTAGCATAACAGCATTACAGAACTACGCATGGAAAAGGGCATTCAGCACAACCACTGCTTGCAAAATGAGTGGGGAAGGGATGGGGGAGCAGAGGGAGATTTTTGCCTTCTAAACACTGTGAATCCACTGATTGATCAGCAACGCCTGAAGTATGTAAGGCCTTTAATTAAAACCATTACAATTGTCTTTTACATTGTTGGCTCATTTTTAATGAAGACTGGAGGAGGATGCAGGGAAGGGCTGCCAGAGATGCTGTTAAATGAGGCAGGTTGAGGTCTGACAGCTTTGCTTCTTGACAACCCTAAGCACGAGGTCTGCAGGAACAGTGAGGGTTATCTCTGAAGAGGGCCTGGCCAAGGTTTTAGTCTGAGCTACGTGCAGTAACCAGCTCCATGTCTGTTCTGAAAGAGCAAAGCAAAGTGGCTGCTTTGTGTTCAGTTTTCATCCATTTTACTTCCTGCAGTCGTTCTTCCCCACATAGCAGTAACTGGGAAAAGGAGAAATATTAAGTGAGAATGTGATTTTTAAGCTAGTACTCACTTGCAGCTGCAGCGGGCACAAGTTGATTCTGCATCTGCCAGCATCCTTTCACCCTGAATTAAGGTACAGCTGCAAACCTGCCACTGCCACCTTCCTATGCACATTGCCACTTTGTGAAACCTGACATTCAAATTCAGTAGACAAAGCCAGTTACTAATTCACTTTTTCATAAATAGTTCAGGAAATATCCATATGTAGAAATACAGACAGTGAGACAAGCACACATAATTTCATAGTGAATTATTTGCATCCACGTCACCTGGCAAGGCATTACAACACACAGCATTAAACCAGGTGCATTTTTGCTAGCCACTTGGATTGTTCTGGTAATTACCTGCACTAATTCTTACATCCTTCAGTCTTCTGTTAACCTTTATAAATTGACACCTTCCAACGACACCAAAGACTGTCAAAAAGAAAACTGGCCAGCCATTCTCACTTGGTAGGATGTAAAAATGGTTTTCTCTGATTCTAAGGATATTATTAATCACTAACCGACTCAGAGCCAGGGAAGATTTAGATGGCTTTTTGTTTTTTTAAGCATTCTTTCAAGTCACATTTCAGCAGGCCATACAGCAGCCCTGGAGATAACGTTGCTCTCACAACAGCAAGCTGTTGGGGCTCACCACTCTGACAGTGCAAAGATGCTGCAGCTGCGCTTCAAGGGCATCCAGTCAGGGGCAGTGACACAGAAACACAGCTCAAGGTCTAATTAGATCATTTGTAACTAAAGGAGAATGTCCAAACTAAGTCCTTCAGTACCTTAAATCCATCAGTTCTGGTAGGAATAGGATTGCAAAGGGAGTGCAGATTTAGTCCTAAGATACATTAGTGCTTCTTTTAACAGATTTTAATCACTGTTTTGTTTTTATTCATATCACTTCAGTCGTCATAAAGCTTGAAGAATTAACACTGCCTGTCTGTATGCACATTACCTTCTCCTCCCTGACTGAAAGTGAGAAATTGCAATTCCCCAGTAATGGCACAGAAATGATGGCACAGAACTTTGGCTGTCTCTTGAGAATCATAAATACAATCAACTTAAAAGGCACTGAGAATATTCGGGCTTCACAGTCTGCTTCCAGTATCAGTCTTCACCATTTGATGTTAAATCCAGTG
The DNA here is from genome assembly GCA_035772895.1 of Perdix hodgsoniae. NCBI lineage: Eukaryota > Metazoa > Chordata > Aves > Galliformes > Phasianidae > Perdix > Perdix hodgsoniae. The sequence goes on along the minus strand of JAPSGF010000014.1, from coordinate 8,185,951 downwards.
CTTGCTTTTTCCACGGCATGGTATTGTGTATGCAGAGCTTTCCCTGCCTTTTCAGACTCAGTGCCACCCAGCCACTGCTCATACAGGGCAGTTACAGTCCGGTTCTCCTCTGGAATTTCATTCTTAAGAGACTCATACAGCTTCTCGACTTGCTGGAGCCAGTCCTTGCTAGGTTCACCTTCCACTTTGATCTGGCCACCTCCATTTAAACAACCTGAGTACAACAAAGTGGGAAAACATCAAAGTTTTACAAATTTCTTATCAGAAAAAAAAAAAAAAAAGAATTAACAACTGACTTGCCACCTGTGAACAGTTACAGAAATGAAAACACCATTGTAATTGTGGTTTATTCCCCAGTAATCTAACACTGGCAGGGCAGGTAGCAGCCCCAGAGGGGAGATCATTGGCCCGCTGTGATCCAATGCTAATTCAGCCCAGCTGTGACAGAAGGCTCCAGGGCATCCTGGGAAATGCCAGTGAAAGAGAAAATAAGAAGTAGGGAGGGCTGGTTCTTTTTCTTTCCAAGAAAAAAGAGCCTAGAACGGTAGCTAGGTGAGAACAGCCCTGCAGCCTCAACTGAAGGTAAGACAAACATCCTTAGGATGTGTTCTGAATTTGTTGTTGTGCTGTAGGTGTGATATAAATGTTGGGCTGCACAGTGTGTGGAAGCCTTAAGCAGTGCTCAGCTCTTTGGTGCTGAGTAGCCTTCTGTAGGAAGTTGCATGGGCCCTCTGGAATAGAGCAGTTGTTTGCAGATAGCCAAGCGTGGCAGCTCAGCATTGCTTCAGGCTAGGTTAGAATTTAGTATACTCTTTACTCACAGATTCAACAAGAACCTGAAGGGGAAAAATGGGGATCTTGCGGGAAGCAGATTAGGGATGGCAAGAAAGACTTCCACCAGCTACAAGCAGCATTCTCTGAAAATGTAACACTTCTGCAGTTCCAGAGGATGAATGTGTTGATGTACTACAGAGCTTAAAGTCAGGAGGGCTTCTTTAAAAGAACTATTTCTAAAATTTCAACATGAAACTTAACTGTAATTATTTAAATCTTGAAGAATTGCTAGCTTCCAGTTAGGAAAACATACATGCTGCTTTGAACTCTGATGCTGTGACTGTCACGTTCCAAGGGTGTTTGAAGGTTTTGCCACAGTATCAAGAATGTGAGAAGCTGTCAACTTTTCTTGTATTTTAGTTATAATTTTGTGTGATTCCTACAGCTATAGGCTGTAACAGGGAAGTCTGTATGCAGTCTCACCTGATGGGCAGGCCATGACTTCCACGTAGTGATAGGGTGACTTCCCTCGCTTCAACTTCTGCACTAAGTTTTGTATGTTTCGAAACCCATATGCCAAAGCAAACTGCAGCAGAACTGCTCCATCCTTCTCCAGTGTCACCTCTTGGAAGTCCTTGTTTCTGAGGTAGAAGAGAGAAAATGCCTTATTCAAATTAACTTCTATATTAAACTTCAAAGAACCCTGTGTTGAAACAAAGCTCTTTGTGAATTCTTATTCAGGAAAGCTGTCCTAGTTCTTTGCCACCCAAATAAAACAGATGAAGGAACCAGCTTACAAATCCTTTTCAGACTTTTCCTGTTTGAGCACTCCCTGAACTGAGTTTGTTGAATAACACCCGTGTTGAATAAATCCTCACAACCTAAGCAAATGGGACCTGAACTAAGATTTCAGTGTGACAGGCCGCCTCAGCTGGCTTCAGTCAACTCATACATCAGCGAGACCACTGAAGGAAGCTTTTAAATTGCAGTGGATTATGAAACCAGGAAGCAAATGACCACTGAAGACTTCCAGACTCCTAACGTTAGTGGGGATGCCTGTTCTTGATAAAAGTAATTTGACTTTTACTATTTCGTACTGAGATTGTGAGGGACTGTTTTGTACACCAGAGAATTTTAACCATTAATAATGCTTATCAAGGATACAACTCATTACAAATGGTATGTTAAGATCTGGGAAGCTAGCAGGAATTGCAGCTTTTTGGCCTCTGTACCCAAACTTAAATGACTTTCTGTCTTACAGCGCAGCTCCAAAGTCCTGACACAAGATTTTTCTGTTCTGTGATAGCTAGATTAGTAACAAAGCTCTTTTATCAGCCTGATTGCAGGTGAGACAACTGAGATTCCTATGTGCTCTGTCTTCTAAATTGCTCTAAAAGTTGTCTGCAACTTGATACTGGGAAAATCCATCAGGCCAAAAGTGTGTGGGTGGTGAAGGGGCTCAGAGTCTCCAAAGGCCAGGCTGCACAGAGTGCTGGCTGATTTATGGCTCAGCAACTGTGGGAGTGAGAAGCCGATTCCCATGCCTCAACTATGCAAAGAAAGTGAAACCCATCTGAAAGACAGCAGCATAAAAAGAATTACAATTAAAAAAAAAAAAATTGTTGTAAAAGCTTTAAACTTCATACTTTAAAGGTTTGTACTGAATTGTATCCACTTCAATGCCAAAGAGTTCCTTGGCTGCATACTTGTATATGTGCTCCAAATAGCCACCAGAGCCACCTCCTGAGTGGCCAGTGAGTTCCTCCTCTGTGGCACTATTAAACCTGGGGAAAGGAAAGAAAGAAGTGGTTTTAGTGATCCAATGGAACAGGCAGCACGAAGCCCGCTGCTCCTTCAAAGAAAGAAGTTTCATTAGCTCAGTGCCAAAATATCTTAAGTACTACTAATAGAAACATGATGTTGTGTGTCCTGTGAGACTTTTAATAGTGGAATTCTTCATCCAGGGAATTCAAAAGCAGCAGAACAAGCCAGGCACCAGCTCCCTTTGAGCTCCAACCCTTTCCCTTTCTCTTGGGAACGGATTATTTATGGTTTCAGGGTCTGCAGGTTTAACCCTATGCTGTCTAATGTTCTTTGGGTCAAAGTCTGTGGAAACACCCTCACCGGATCTGACCCTGCTGCCGACTTAATCTTCACACACCAAAAATATTTGGGAACGTTTGAGTTAGAGGGCACTGTTTTTTGTTAGTTTACTGTTCAGTGGATCTACAAACAGCTTAGATTATACGTGGAAATGGAAGGAGGGAAATGATGAAACTGGTTGCATTTATCTGTGCAGCCTATGCCTCCCTTGGAAAACATAATCAGAGAGAAGTCATCTCAGTCAAGAGCCATTTCAGCAGTCCTGAAGTCTTTTCTGCAGCACCAGCAAAAGTTGAGCTCATTACTGAACGAGGTACCTATTTGTGGTTGCCAGGACAGGAAAGAACACTTCTGGAAGGTTCTGGTGCTGCCATTCCAAGCACAGAGATGAAACCTTTGTTGCTGTGGTTTCATGTGATTAAAGTTAGATAGTGAACAAACCTCACAATGCCTGGGCATTTGCCCTGTACAGGGTTGTCCTCAGCAGGACCCTGCTTCAAGTTCAGCACACTGTTGGTGTTGAACAACCACGCTCGTGTAATAACAGAACTTACGTGTTCAGGTTCTGCACAAATAATCCCATCCCACTGATTTGCCAAAACACAACCAAGTATTCAGAGGTCAAGATAGTGTTCCTTGAAAACAGCTCACCAGATGGAAGCTACAACAATAGCTTTTGTTATGAGAGAATAATAATATGAGGGATATGCTTCTAAGTGCTCATCAGGCAGTGACACTTGTATTTTCCTACTAACAGCTGCAGAAGGGAAAACACTTGAATGCAGGCCAAATAGTTTCAAGTCAAATGGAAGATGCTGCCTCTTGCAGATAAAATCTCAGCTTTAGAAAAACTGCAGAAGGCAATATGTTAGCCTGTGATGGCATTCAGAAACTATTTTTAATTTGATCTTGTTTACAGGAACTGAGCTTCATTAATGAAATGTTTCGGTGTGTCTGGCCTCACGTACTGCAACTCTCTTAAAATGAGGCTGCCAGTAAGCATCAGTGCTGGCCTGGAGCAAGCAGTTGTAACAGCAAAAGTCCTGGGATTTCTGGCACTTCATCTCATTCTCGCTGCCAAATGTAATAACCTCTCAATGGGCTTTTCCACGTGCTGGAGGATAAAGCAGAACAACAGCCATTGGACTGCTTATGTTAGTGCTCCAAGTTCTGAGGAATACGTGCTGTTTATAAGCAGTCAATTTACTGAGTAAGTTAAAGCTAGCAAAAGGTTACAGAGGCACTTTATCACCACCAGCACGAGGCACTGCCCTCACAATGTACTCCTAAGAAGTTAGCCAGAGATTTTTATCAAGTAATTAGACATTCTGTTCTGTCTTATAACTGACACTTCCACAATGTTATTTCCTAACTGAGTCCAAACACTTCAGAATGTTTTTATAATCTCCTTGATTTTCTGCTTGCAGTATAACAATAAAGCAGGTAGAACAAAATGCTTATTTATGTGGGCTGAAGTTGACTTTTTGGGACACAGCCATGCAGACCTTTATTACAGGAGGATAACTTTTAGATGTGAAAGGAATTTGTGCATAAACCATTTTAGAAAAAGACAATACTGGAGGAACTCATAAACTCAGAATGCATATATACATCTGTGCTAGTAGAACACCTTACATGCATACACCAAAGCAGAGAAGTGACTGATGTTCAAAACAATGAAAGCAGAACTTTGAAACAGGCCTTGTGTAAGGACACTTCTGCTTATAGTTCTGGGAACATACATGTGCTAATCAGGCACCTCCTCAGCAAAGGCTGCTAGTGGCACTCAGCTGGGACTGGGAAAAAAATTAAGCCCTATTTAGAAATAAACCACAGTGTCATATCTGCAAAGGGATACAGCTGTCAGTAGACCACTGTCACGTCCTACGTGTGTGCTATCTGCTGCATATCTGGGCTATCAAAATCCCTTCTGAAAACACTGAGCAGTGGACTTGAACCACATTGTTAGTAATTGTTAATACTATATACAGGTTGCTACATACGTAGCCTTCCTCTTTGTATGATAATAAAATGCTACAAAGACATTTCTTAGAAAGAGAATGCTTTGGTTTAGTGATCAGGGTGGAACCACTACCGAATGTCAATTCAGAGGGCTAAAATCTGATTTCAATATTTCTACAGTCTTTTAGATCTTTGCAGTCATCGTTTAACCAGATGTTAGCTTTCAGTCAATGCAACTGAATTCTCATCTGTTTTGCACATGTTTAAGTTCTCATGTTTTCACAAAGACCCCTTCAGATGAGTTGTGACCTAAATATTTTCCTTCAATACCAGAATCTTTACAGTAGCTCATATAATGAAGGGATATAAGCAAAGTGAGTACAGCCCTGTAACAGGCTTTGTTACAGCACACTTGTGTCACTGACCTAGAATCTTCCATTTTTCTAAGTTTGCAGTTAGAATGTATGGGGATTCTACCTGCTGTAATGTAACAGTAAATGATTGTGATACAGTTTGTACTTCTCTACATAACCATTTTGCAATTATACTCTTACAGAGCAGTTTTAGTAGTTCTGACTATTTAGAGTAAGAATTTCTAATCCTTGAACTACTAGGATCTAGCAAATAGTTATAGGTTCATTGTATTCTGTAGAGAAATGCACAACTGTGAAGATTTGAAATTACTGACACAAAAAAAAAAACAACATAAAATGCCAACACATGCAGACTTATGCATAGTAAAATAGTAGTAGAAAGTGAATTCTGCTGAACTTGATACGGATACTGGATGGAAATGAACATGCTTGAAGGTGCAAATGAGATTTCTTACATGGTATCCAAGGGAGCAGGATCTACATCTGAGAGAGATAGTTTTTCTTGTTCCAACAACTTTAGCACTTCTCCTAAAATAGAGCCACAGGTACAAAAAGCTTATTTTGGAGATAAAAGAAAAATGAAATCCAAGGATCAGAATCTAAGCCTGCATATGAAGTCTTTACCAGGACACAACCGGTGTTACTGGAGATAAATTATAAAGCAATATCCATGCATTACATCCATCACTGACAAAGGATCATTAAAACCAGTCCAGAAATGATCTGGGCTGCCTCTGGCTCTGCTTACCTGTGGTGATTACACAGTCCACATCACGAGTCTGGTACTCTTGGTTGAAGAAGTCTGGCCTTGAAGCCTCCAGCTTCTTATCATAACAGGGCATTACTGTTACGTGGTATATCTTATTAGGCGTTAAGTGCTGGAAGAAGACAAAGCAGTTGGCATTGGTCAATATCAAAACTGTCTTTGTGGGAGGTGTTTTCCAATTATAAATGAGAATGATGAAAGTAATAGTGCCATGCCTCTGGAAATACTATTCTTTCTTACTGAACATGAAAAAAATATATATAATTTTTTCTCTCATAGAACTCAATGTCTGTAGAAAATGAGATCCAGGAGGTCTTCTACGGTCTTTCCCCCCCACTTTTCCTAGTGCAAATGATCCAAAGTTAATCAGTGAAGAAATCCTAACTGTTCAGTTAGATGACATGTTTCTTCCATGCTACTAAGATGCAGCCCTGCATCAGCAACTAAGAAATTATCAGAAGTTGGACAAAATCCTCATGGCCATCCAGCAAAATAAGTACAAACTGAGGAAATATGTCATTGACTCAAGGCTATTGTTTCACTATCTTGTGCCAAATATTCTTAGCAGCTGCCAATTTTTGTAACAAGTATGTACGTGTCAGCATTTGTTTAATGCAACTGTTAAGCCAGTGTTCATTAACGGACAATAAATCATACAAGCATACAAGATGCTTAAGTTTGCTGCTGGACAACTCTGGGCTGTAACACTAGTCTTTAAGCACCAAATTTACACTTGGAAAGATTCCAAAGGTTAAAGATTGAGAACAGAACTAAGTAAAACTGAAAGAGAACATGAAGTTGGGAAAGAGCAAGGAATTTTCAGACAAGGCATGATCTGCACGTATGCACTGACTGAAGTTTCATTCTGGGATAATTTATTTTAACTTGTTCACCAGCCTTGAACAGCAGGAAAAAAAAACCAACACACAGAAACAAGTGAGATATAAGCAAAAGAATACTGGAAAATTAGATTCCTTAGACTTTCAGAATAATATACAGAGATTTTAAGTAATCCATGGAGCGTGAACTTAGTGCTGCTGTCCCATTTGCAAGTTTCTTTATGGGTATCACAGAAGTGAGTGTGGCAGTGCCTTTGCTGGCAATTTGCAAGATAAAAACAAATTATCTTCAATCTTTAATGTAAACAGTACAGGAAAATGTATCAGCTTGTGTTCAATACACCTTACCTGCTGCTCTGCAAAATGGCCCTTTATCAAGGAGCCCATGATCTGCTGTGGAGACTTAGTGGTGCTGATGTAAGGAATGATGAAACTGCCATGGGTTTTCTCTGCATAGCAGATCCAACCTGAAAAGAGAATAATTAGCAAATAGTTGCCATCAATAAATATAAATATACATAAAAAGATGTATACATAAATAACGAGCACCCCTTCACTCTGCCCACAGCCCCTCAACCCCAGCCTCGCCACCCATTCATAACCATTTTCAGACTCAGTACAAAAGGCAAAGAGGTATAACAATTCAATTTATAGAGATCAGTAGGTATTTCTATGTACCATTACCACTATTAACACCAAGATCGCTTTGTAAAGAGTAATACTTGAAGCAAATTAATCCATAGGAACTTTTCTGAGTACCTTTCTGAGTTCCTGTATGGGCGTATTGTTAGAATGACATCTTGTTATTCCTGTAACTAATTTTGTACTGTACCTGGACAGGCAGAAGCTAGCATTGGCAAAGCCTTTTTGTCTTCAGATTGCTTTCGAAAGCGTTTTACAAACTCTTTTTGGCTCTCCAGCAGGCTGAAGTTTCTTGAGAAAGTTGTGTCAAATACATAGTGCACACCTAAGTGGTACAGCATGCATGTTAAAATTCACAAAGAAGACACGAGCAGCAAACTACACATCCTATTTACAGCTATCAATCTGTGCTTGTGAGTGAACCATTTTCCCCAGCACATCAGCACAGTAAGACAAGAGCAGAAGCCATTGGAAGTATGTGAATAATTTAAAGCTCCTTGCCTCCATTGCTCCAAGTTTATTTTGTGACTGAAGTTGCACAAAGTTTGTATTTAATTCATATCCCCTCTGTGAGCTCATAAAAGCTGTGCCTTATGTACACCCAGCAGTCCCCCCTGTGATGGGTAGGGCACAATGCAGCGCTTACCTTGACTCTTCAAGAATGCAGTCAACTTTTTTGCTGTTTCCAGAACACTCATTTTACATTTTGCAGCTAATGAAGCCCTGGACTGCGGTGAAACAGAAACCACCACCAACTTCTGTTCATTGGGAGCTGCAGTCTTAAAAATAATAATAATAATAATAAATAATAATAATAGAAAAAAGCTGTTCAGACAGTATTAATACAGCAGTTAATATTTAACTGCTATAATAATACATGCAGTACTGCAGCACGCTAGAACTTCAGCAAATATCTCCCAGTATTACTCCCAAGTTTCTAATACAGTAACTTACTATGTTAAAAAGCTATTTCCAAACTATGACAACTTTTTAGAAATCAGACAAAATCTACTCTGTACTGAGAGTGTATTCAGATTTTATGTGTACAGCTGCAATGTGTGCTTCTGCAGATGCATCACACCAAAGCATTAACATCTACTAATTCTGCAGCCTACCTACCCCTGTCTCATCACCTACCTTGTTAAAAGCTAGAGTTTTGTAGAACTCTTCATGGCTCTGCTGAGTGATTAAAACACTCTCTGCTGATGTAATGCAGCCACTACAAGCTAAACAGTCGTTCAGAGTAATTTTAGCTTTCTCCAGTTTCTGTGCTCCTCCATCCTGGGAAGAAACAGACGAGACTCAGTTTTGGTCACAGTACAGAATTAAGTAGGGTGGCAGTTTCTCATCTTTACTATGTTTAGTAACAAAGACATTGCCCTCTTTACACTCCTGGCTTATCAAGAGCAGAAGTATTTTTTTTTTTAATAAGACAAAGAAGAAGAAAGGCATCTTTAAAGCTTGCATCTCTGCAGAAATTTAGATTTCTTCAAAGAAAGAAGATTCTTCAAAGAAAGAAGAATTCCATTCCTTGTGGAATTTCTTGACACGCCTAAGCAAATATGTTGAGGAACTTTAGGAAAACTTTAGCAAGACCAATAACTTGTCATTAAGTATAGAACAGTTGCTTTGGCCACAATCATTTCTGCTATCAGGTGGGCTGACATTGCTTCAGAATATCGGCATTATTCTTTCCCAGGTGCAAATACGGTCCTTCTTGCTACAGATTGCAGCTGTAATTTTAACCACAAAACCATAAACCACAGAGATCCTAAGCCTTGAAGTACCAACCTCCATGCACTGAACACTGCACAGCAGAGAGCATGCCAGCTTTGCCACCCCTACCAGATGCTGCTTATACTATTGAATACTGCAACCATTTCTTCACAGGAATCTTGAATTTCTCTCCTTCTAAAGAGACTGTGCAACCAGATTACAAATGTGTCACTATTCTAAGTTGATGCTGAATGTTCTGTAATTTTAGAGTGTGCAAAACTTACAGAGATACTGAAAGGAGAACTGTATGGCAAACTATCAGTGTGTGATACTTTCTAATCTTTGATTCTCTGATCTTTTCTGGGTAAACAGGAAAATCCCTTCACACAACTTAGCTTACAAATTCTGCATGCTGTTTAACAAATGTTAAAAATACAATATAAAAAAAAATGAGAGAAAAATTTAAGAGTATCTAATTTAATCTCTTTTTGAGTAAGGTATGAAATCTCCATACTGCATGAAATCATGCAATAAGAAAAGACATTGTCTCAAATAATCCAGGACAGCCAAAAAGGAATTCTCAGCTTATCTGCTCTTAGAATAAAACCCACTAGTAATCAAAGTCAGTGATTCAGAGCATGTAACAAAACTGGACTGACTTCCAAAACCTAATAATTAAAAAGGTAGGCTTTGGAAAAATGATTTATAATAAATCTTGCTGTTGTCACCAAGCATTCTCACATCTTAGACCTTAAATAGCTGTGTCCTGTTTAAATACATAACAACCCATTAGCATTGTCTAGATATTTTACAATAGTAAAGAAAAGTCAGGCATACCTGAGTGATCTGAAAATAGCTTCCATCGGCTTCAATTTTGATCTTAGCTGCTGCTTTCCCAGGCTTTTTTTCCACCTTTACAGGTTTGATACATTCCTACAAGAGAAATAAAACACAGAAGTTGAAGAGACGAGCAATGAAATGTGGAAGGCGGGTTTAAAATAAACTAGAATTATCAAACCCAAGCAATCATTCTCAAGTGAACGTCTATTACTGCGCTTTAAATCATGCTGGATCTACTGTGTCTACGGCCACCAAGGGAAAACAGAAAGGCAGAGCCTTACCCCTTTTTTACAGAATGAACACTTTGTCAGCATCACACCGAAGCCAGAGGAGACCGCGTTCCTTCTGAACAGCAGAGCTGTGTTCGAAGGAGCCTTGACACGAGCAGAGGCTTGCCTGCAAAGCCATCCCCCCTGGGATCTGACAGATGAGCTCGCGTTCCTCACGGCACATCGCAACGGATGGAGGCGTGGTCACTGCAGCATCGCTAATGGAGCCCCGTGTCACGTCGGAAGGACTCTGGCAGCCTCAGAAGGGCTGCTTGCAGATTTCCGTACTGTTCTGCCACCGGGTCCCAAGGGCGCGGCAGCACTTTGTGCCATTTCTGTTGTTTATGCACCTCACGGCTCCTCGTCCCATTCCCGCAGCTACGACTCGCCAGGTCCCCCAGCAGCACCCTTGCCCTGCCAGTACCTTTGAGCAGATTACGGCGGGCCCCGCGTTTCTGCGGGCGTTGGTTTGCCCCCTGAGCACCCACCTGCGAGGGGCCGATGTAGTCGTCCAGGTCCGTCAGCTGCAGCACCCCGCTGAAGGGAGACGCCATCTTCGCCGCGCCGCCGTCAAGCGCGGCAGCCGGCGGGAGGGCAGGGGGCTGCGACACTGTCGTGAAAGCGCGATGCCACACTGCCGTCAAGCGAGGCGCGCTGTCGTGAAACGTGCTAGCGAGCGCGCATGCGTGGCGTCGTACAGGTTGTGTGCTTTAGGGTTCGGTGTCGGAGGGAGGCTCGGTGCTTTTAAGGACGCTGTTTCGTTTCCGTCAGCGGGTAAAGTGCTGTAATGATGGCCGAAGGCTGCTGATAGGGCTGTGGCGTTGCATCCTGAGCCCACAAAGCTCTGACTTGGCCATGCAACTTCTGGCATGTTGCTTCATAGCCTGCATTTCTTCCGTCCTGGAAACCCACGATGCAGGCGAAACGCCTGCAGGTGGCTCTGTGTGCTGCTTTGAACGTGACGTCCAGCCAGGCTTATTGATAGTCTAGCTTGGTATATCCTTTTCATCTGACACACGTGTGACACAAGGGGTTAAAGCTTCCCTAGCCTGCTTTACAAAGCACTGCCTGCTAGGGGCGTTACTATGAACTGAAACAAATTCCTTGCAGGTGATCGCAAGGTGCTGGTGCGGGGAGAAAGTGCTTCAAAACGGTGTTTAAGGATGCCCCATCCTTAAACACCGTTTTGAAGCGCTTTCTCCCCGCACCAGCACCTTAGGGACAGTCACGTAACAAATTGAGGTAGGCTTTCCAGTTTGCAAGCTGGATCTCTGGCTCTCCTGATGCAGGCTTTCTCTTTATTCCTCCTTTCAGGAATGCATGTAACATCACCATCTGTAGGTGGCTGTGTGTGCACCCATGCATGTTTCTATATACAAAGCAGAGAGGGAGGTCAGACTGCTATGTTACATCACAAGGTGTCAGCCTTACTGTAAGGGGAAGCAACTGAAATCACATAAAGATTTTTAGCAGGTAGCTGACTCATACAGGAGACCATTTTTTTTGAAGCTAGAGTACAGAGCTGCTTTGTACTTGAGAGTAAGGAGTGCCTGACAATTATAGCTATTTTTTGCTGCACTTGAGTGCATAACAGAGATGTCCAAGTGCTGACGGTACTCCAGGATGGAGCAGAAGCATTGCTGGATACCCACAGCACCTCACCCTTTCATACCTGGTGCTGTAGAAGGTGCGTGCTTTGGGAGGACCTGTTCACAGAAAGACATGGGAATTGAGAACGTAGCCCAGCAGCTGACACAAGTAGCAAAGTTCTTGGAATGCTGGATGCCAAATGTTTTTAGTAGCGTGAGTTTCATGGTACGGCCAGAACAAATGGCCAAAGACCCAATGTTGTAACAGCCTGGTTCTTTCTAAGCTGTCTTTCAAGGCTGGGCTGGGCTCCCAGGAGCATGTGTGAGCTCTGAGCCTCACTGCTGAACTCTGCTTTTCCAATGTCAGTTACCTTAAAGCTGGTCGTGTTTCTTAAACCTGGCTGCTGATGTGTCAGGAGGACTTCTGTACCCAGCTAAACAGGGCTAGGGCACTGCTAAACAACACTTCTGCTCCAGTGCTGCCAGTCACGATGCCAACACGAACAGAAACCTTGCCAAGAAAGGAAAAATAGGCTTCACAGTACTTCTTTTTCAGTTTTATTAAGCTTTTAATTCAGGAGGTTTGACTGTTAGATATATGTGGTCTTTGACTTTGTGCAACTCAAAAATGATTGTAGAGAAGAGAAGGAGGTAGAAAGCAAGCAGAATCTCAGGTAAAGTTCTGGCAAGGTGTGATGTGATGGTTGAGTTTTACTTCTAGCTGCTAGTAGTATTTGGTGCTCTTTGGCCTCTTTATTCCCACTCTTAATCATCTCCTCTGTGTTTTTATTTGTCTCTGTAGTACTTCTTTTAATAGTGTGCAGAGGGAGTGCTGTGTTCAGAGCAGGGTTTGCTGTGAAGTTACTGCAGGAGAAGACAAATCAGGATTGGGTTTTTCTCCTGGGGTGGCCAAGGAGTGGGCTGTCTGAAGGTAGGCAGGTCTCTGAGACCTTTGGCTTTCTTGTCTTCTCCTTTGCAATTCAGAAGTAGCCTTGAGTGAAGACCTGTTAGTGCATGGAGGTGAGCATTGATGGTCTTGCATGAGCTGTCAGAAACAAACCTTCAGTGTCAGGTTCTTGTTGACCCCTCTGGAATTTGTAGGCGTGGGCACAGTACCATCTCAAAGCCAATAATGTTTGTTTTCACATGTTCCCTGCTTGTAACTGAATGCTTAAGCAAGCAGAAGTGAGACAAGTTGCGTGTTGAACCAAGTACTGCCTTATTTATTAAAAAAATGTCTCCAGGTGACATTTAACGACTAGGTACGCAATTGTGCAGTCATAGAGCTGGATGTGACCTGCTAACACATTCTTTTGAAGATCTGCATCGAGATAAGGGTCAGCCCTGTCAATTTGAAAATACACTTGCACTGATAATAGGTCTGGGAGTATTGTTCACTTGCTTTCTGAACCAGTGGCCACTTTTACTGCTACAAAAAATCCACAGAGAACATAAACCATGTGATGATTAACCTAGGAACAGTCTCTCATGTTTTTGGGAACTGAAAATGAAGTCTAAAGGAACCAACAAAAATTTCTCTGGTTTTCTTCACAGACGTGTCCTTTTCATACCCCCTGCCTATATCTCAGCCTGTAACCATTCAACCTCCTTGCTCATCGTGGCAGACCACATCTAAAAAGGATATAAGATGAAGATGCTGGAGGACAGATTTCATATCTCCCTCTCTGTTGCACTCAGACTCCCCAGCCTGCAAACCTCCCCCCGAACTCTGACCCCATCCTGTGATGGACGTATCAATGAGACAGATCATATAACTTTTCCTACCCCAATTTACCTTCCCTGAAATGTGTATAACCTTACCTAACCTAATTTACCTTTCTTTTTTGCAAGTAGGAAGCAGCAGTTTTAGTTAAGAGCAGCTGGAGCGAGGGCAGGACTGTTCTGCAATGGAAGCATTAAGCCATAGAGCAGTGACTGGTTTGATGCCAATGAAATCACAGTTCTCAAGTGTGGATATTTATTTAGTAGTGTTTCCTTGTTTGCATTTTTAGTGAGATAAGGAGAGGAGAATTTTCACAGAGGCTTAATTCAGTTGTGGGGGAGTTTTCCTTTGTATGCCAAGTCCCAGTAAGCCTGAGATCTATACAGGGAGGATAAAATAAGAGCTGGGTGCAAGCAATGACTGTATCATAGTACTGCCTTCGTGGTTTTGAAGCTGCTTATATCTTAGATTTCTATTAGTATCTATGTGTGAGGGACAAGGATAAAACAAATTAATTTAGTTTTGCAGTTAGAGTTGCACGTCTCCATATCCCCTCGTTGTACCTGGATCGTGTTGTCCCTGCTGGGTCCTGACAGTTTTCTTTTTCATGAGGCAACTAACGTAGGAACAGAAAACATCAATTATTTGAAAGCTACCTCCTCACTTCCAGTTGCCTCTTTGCCCTTCTGTACTATCATAGCAGTTTGATTTTCTTTGCTGGCAGCATGTGTTTGCTTTCAGCCTTCAGTATGCCTTTTTACAATTTTTATGCCATCTGCAACGTTTCTTTTTTTTAACTGCCCCTTTTGGTTTTTCTTCAGCAGACTTTATTCTGTGCTCTGTTGTTCCTGTTCTTAAACCTCTCTTTCTGATTCTGGGGCACACAATAGCGCTGTGTGGCCCCTGGGAGTTGTGGTAGCCCATGTAGGCTTGCAGATGAGCTCAGCGCTAGTCTGACAGTAGTGAAAGCCTGACCACATCTTGTACAAACTCATGGTCAAATGTTCTTGTTAGCCCCTCTAGGGTAGTGGTTTCCCATGCAGTTTGCTTGCTCTTGGGCCCATGTTTGGGTGGGAAGTTTGTCTGTGATGTGAGCATGTATCTGCTGGCTGGCTCTGCTTCCCCAAAGTGCTGCGGTTACCTGATGGGAGATCCGACTTTTCTGAGACAGCCCGAAGCGCCTGAAGTTCTGCACGAAAGCTACAGGGAAGTGCAGTGACTGGGCTGAGCAGGGCGTGTGGTGTGCGTGGCAGAGATGGGATCGGGAGAGATTTACTGCCTGCTGCCACACCTGGCTTAACGTGGCAGGAACACATCGACGACCAATTGTACAATTTAGTGTTGCTGAGTAACACTTGAGCTGCCCTCGATGCCTCTGTCAGGCCGGGAGAGTGGAGGGTTGTGAATGCACTGACTCATTTTTCCATGGCACAAATGGCTTTTTAGGCCTGGCCCACTTCTACCCACCCTCTGCAGGTTTCATTGACTGCTTTCCTGCCATGACCCTTCAGTGTCAGTGTTAAGAAATCATGATGCAAAACTAGGCTTCATTCCCCACCTGCTATTGCAGGGAAATTTATGTATTTGAGGAGGAGGTGACATAAAGACATTGGATTATTCGCAGTTTCAGGAGAGGGATGCTTTCAGGGAGGGAGGAATGCAAGAAAGAAGAGAGGCAGAGAGGTCTCAGTAATGGCATTGAACTAGAAGTGACTGTTTTTATGGGTGAGCTCTAAAATCCCCCTTACATGTCAGTGCAAGGGCAGGCTGCAGGCATTTCTATTGGTATCCACTGGTACCGTGGGGCAGGGGGTGACTGAAATCTCTTTCAGTTTTGTGCTTCTCAAATGAGATGGGATCTCAAGTGTCTCACACCAACAGGGAATTTTATCAGCATTTATGTTGCATGCTCTGTGTTGCCATTAGTTTGTGACTGAGGGGCTGCAAAATGAGAGAAGTTCATCAAAGGTGGGGAGGGCAGGGCTTACATAGGGCGCATTGTGGAAATGAAGTTAATGACAGGGAGAGCTCTGCTTCTGGAGAGGTGGTAGCTGAGGGCATGCTGGACTCCATCCCCTGAAAGACTTGTCTACCAGGTGTGGGCTGCAAATATCTCATTCTGGCTTAGTCACAGCTGCTACCTGAATTACTTCATGTAGCTAAGATAATAGGAATGAAGCACCTGCACCACGTCTTTTCTGGTTAGCATGAGGGTTATTACCAAATTATGGCATAAAATCTACTTTTCTAGATTGATGTCACTTTGTGAGAGGCTGTGATGTTCTCCTGTCTGACCGTCCATCTGCAAATCTTACCCTCATCTCGAAGCTGTAGTGCCATGCGTGGTTAATGCTCCTGTGATGATGTGGCTGTTTCCCCAGGCTGGGTCAGGCTGGCATGTAGAAAGTGCAGGAAAACCTGCAGGAGGCCAAACTGCTGTTCCCAGTATCCAGTGCTATGAAGTGGTCAGTCCGAATGTGGCATCACATCCAAAAATCCTCTAGCTGGAAGCCTGTTTCAGGAAGCTGTAGCTCTTAGTTATGCTTACTTGAGCAGATACAAAGCCATAAATCAGCTCCAGCCTTATTCGCTGTAATAATCAGAATTTTGCCAAATCCTTGATGCTTCTGCTCAGCCACTTTGTGGATAGAGCTAAGAAAAATAACAGTTTGTTTATAGATGAAAGTTCCTCCTTGCCTTCGTGAACTCTGGCTTCTCTTCCCACTGGGGGGTTGCTTGGCACACTCTTTAGGTACGCGTGATTACCTGATCAACACAAGCAGAAAATCCTGACACTCTGCATTGCCCCCTGCTCCTGGTTTCCTCATTAGTGGCTGAGGCTTACTGTTGATTTTTCTGCTTTTCAGATCCATCCTGTTCTTCTGTTTCACCTTTGATACCCCCGTGAGAAGCAGTGGATTTGGCTGCAGATGCAGAGCCATGTTGTGCCATGTTGCTGCTTTCTTCACTGACTCTTTTGTGGACCTGCACTTCTTCCAGCAGCACGATCAGGGCTCGGCAGCAACACGGGCTTATCTGACCTTCCTTTGTGAGCTGCCTGTTCACAATGTTGGCTTTTTGAAAGGCATAAGACACAGAAAGCTATGGTATTTTTAGCCTGATTGAAGGATCTTCCATCTGTCTCAGGGAGACTTCATTTGGATTTCCTGGAGAAGCAGCTTCTTGCTTTGAACTTTGATTATTTACAAAATGATGCATTTCAAGTTTACATAGAAATGGATAGCTTAGATGGAAGCTGATAAGAGTTGCTTTCATGTTTGGCATCCTATGGATTTCTAGGTCGGAGAAGCAATAAGTATGAATCAGTAATCTTGTACAAGTTTCAGAATAGCTGATAAACACATTTAGTGTGCTAAGAAAACTGGGAGTGGGGAGGGAGCCGGTTTTGGGTATGTGGTGGTGCTGTGAGTCAACACCAGCTTTTCTCTGCATTGCCACAAACACAGGAGTAGTAGGTGGGTGTGATGGGACAAGCCTGAGCCTGGGACTTAAATGGCTTATGGGAACCTTGTCTTGAAAAAACATCAATAAAGTGACCAAAGACAGATTTTCAAATTTGAGTATGCAGAATTACTCTGTTGCACCCAAAGAAAATGAGAGAGTTATTGCGGACAATTTCTTATTGGCTTGAGGACTCAGGTCTGAGGGCCAGAGAAAAGAAGTCTGAACCAGATGGAAAGCAGTTTAACATCCCTCTCTTGTTAATATCTGCAGCCGGTCTCACTTGTAGTCTTGCAGATTGTGCTTGGCAAGTTCTCCTTGCTGAAGTGCTTTAGGCTTACAGCTAGTTGGAGAGAACACTGCTGATGCACAGTTCTGGGGACATTGTGAGGACCCATTCCATGTGTTTTTCAGCCTAAGAACAAATCCATCAAGTCGTTCTTCATCTCCTGCAGCATGCAGTTACTGCACACAGACCCCTTATAACCAAATGCAAGCTCTTAATTGCAAAAACTAAAACATGTTTTAATTAGAGCATCTTGACAGGACTGGAAAGTCCATAGAGTTATGTTTTAGGAATTGTGCAGATTTATTGAAAGGCTATTTCTGGTGATAGGGAGATAGTGATCTCAGGGATTACACTTCTGAAACTGTATGACTGTTGCATCCCATGAATGGCAAACGAGTCAAGTTTGGAGCATGGGGGGAATGCACTTAATTCACAGCTCTCGTTCTGCTCACTCCACGCAGTCTTTGAGATCAGTGTTTCCAATGTATCCAAGGGAATGCCAAGCACTAACAAAAAAACACAATTTTATTTGCACTGTTAAACGTTTGCATCTTTAAGGACTTACAGGTGTGTCCGGTGCTCCAAATCCATCCTGTAATTTCAGATGTAATTTTAAGAAGCCAGAGACACACCCTGGTTTGCTCAGTGAAAAGCAGCCCTCTATGAGCTGCACAGTGAGGACCCAGTGACTGGTGGCTGGGAGGTGATTGCCACATTTGCCATCCGAGCAGGTTGTGCAAGCTGCTGTCTTCCTCTGCAGAGCGGAGCCCACCAACTTCAGGGCATTGATAGCAGTGAGTCTAGCTTCACTAACTCTGAATTCTCCCTGCTTGATCAGGCTGAGCATACCCTCAAGTAGCTTCATGTGCTTTGGATCCAGTTTCAGATAGGCTTCGTGAGAGTTGTTGATGTGTGTAAATTACAAGCAGTTATTTGAGCGCTTTTTAACTTTCCTACCCAGGTTTTTTTTTTTGCAACTAAGTATTATGCGTTTCTGTTTTTTTCTTGGCTGAAATAAGGTGATTCCTTGTGGACACAAACTCTGAAGACCACTGCAGAAATGCCACCTTTGCAGCTTGGGTTCCTCCTTGTGCTCAGTGAGTATTGTGTGGGGAAGGGTGTCCTGGGAGCTGTGGTTGGGGTAACTCTCAAAAGGGGAGATTGTACTGAAATACCACCAGATGCTACTTTGGTGGTTGGTTGCAATCCTCAGCCTTTGGTTCACTTGTTTATTACTGAATTCTTGAGCCAAAATATATTAATTTCTGTAATGAACAGAGTGGAAGGACAGAAGTGGAATTAATTTTCCTCCTATCGTTGTGGAGCTGTCTGCTCATGGCTCCTTCTGTTGGAATATGCAGAAGGCACTTATTTACAAAATAGCCTTAGCTGGTTCTGTTTGTATCCCCCCACTTTCCCTCCTCCTGCCTTTTGGTGCTGAGGGATTCCGAAGCAGTTTTATTACTTTCCTGAAGTGTCAGCACTTCGTTCTCTCTTCCTCGTCAGATTTGGGATCACCTTTGTAATGAATGTCAGTGATGATAAAACATGGACTTGTAGCATTCCAAACAAACTAATGAGATGCCAGCTGGGGAGCAGCTACATAAGCAGACTGTCATCTTCTCTGCAGTGGGTTTGGTTATCAGTATTAAGGAAGGAAAACAAATAAACAGATTGCTTTTTATCTTTATTTCATTAATTACACACTTGTTGCTGTTCAAAACTGATCAGCGTATTGTGGAAACTGATAAAAATCTGGTTTTCCAATTTTATGTTGATACAAGGAGTGAAGTTTGTCAAGCAGAATTGTATAGGTTGCTTGGAATAGTTAATGTCCCTTAATGCAATGCTGAGATAAGGCATATTTTATCGTAGAACAAGGATGGTTGTGATAGTGAGTTGAGCTTCTTCTACAGGATCAGAGAGGCCCCCACCTTCCTCCTTTTCCACATGGGTCTCTGAATGCTGCCCTTCCAGTTCAATGGGATTATTTCTATCCTTAAAGATAAAAGTGTGTAAGGACTTACCAAGACTGGGGCCAAAGGGCTTGGCTGTGTATTTCCGAGGTCCAAACCTGAGATGAGGAGGAAGTGATTATTATGGATGGAAACAGTCTTGGCTTTGTCTATAAGCAGGGAAGCATAGCCTTTGGCTCTCGACTCGTGGTTGTGGTCCTGGTAACTCTTTCAGGACTTTGCCTAAGAGTAAAGCTAATGTGTGGTAGGGTTAGAGGAAAGCACTCCGTCTGGCCAGCTATGGGTATCGTTTCTTTGCCTGTTGGTTAGTGACAGTTCTCCATTAATTAAATGATTAAAAAAGGTGTAGCAGCTAGTAATCCAAAGAGCTGTTATACTGATTAGGAACTCCTCTCATCCATCCCTAGAAGCTATTTTACATCTGGACACACCATGAGAACACACAACAACAAAACCAGCTCTGCCTCAGTTGTGCCTGTCAGCCTGCCTGTGTCACCTCAGGCGCCTCAAATCATTGACTCATTGCCTTCTTCTCCCTGCCTCTCATTTTATGTAGCATTTGTTGCATTTATTCGTTCTGCCCTGTCACATGGGATTTCCCCATCTTCCCCCCTCACCCCCCTTTTTTTTCCCCGTGTTATTGAGATGCTGAGCTTGACAGGTTTCTTGTTCTTTAGAATAGTAATGCCAGGGAGAATTGAGTCTGTGTGTGCTGTTTTGGTTTCCTAAGCTTGCATTTCACCGTATTTCCAACTTCCTGGTATCAGTTGGAGAAAAGCAAGTTGACATTAAGAAAAGTGCAAAAGTTGAGAAACAAAGTGTAGAGCAGTGGAGAACTTGCACAGACCTGCCAAGAGCCAACAGTGACAGACTGATGTCATTTAGTAAATCCCTGCCAAGCTCTCAGACAAGGCTGGAGTGATGACTGTCATACAGTGGCACGGCCTGCATTGTGTGCAGTTCTGCAGCATAGGATGGTTTTAATCCATTCAAGGATTTAGCTGGAGTTGTGTGAAATACAGTACAGGCTTGGCTACAATTGACATTTCAATGTGGATGCTGTAAGAAGCAGGAAGCAGCTGCAAAGCTGGAAGCATCATGGATGTGTAAGCATGGTGGGTCAGGCCTCCTGGGCTGATCACTTACCTTGATCTTGTCATGGCACAAAAGAGATATTGAACAAAGAAGTCCTGGATAGAAGGAGCATTTCAGGAGTGTTTTCTGCCCCTTTCCGTCCCCTTTCTTCTTTGGGAGGAAAAAGACTTTGAGGAGGTAAAGGAGTACCTCATGCCTGCCTGCCAGGCAGCTGTCACAAAGTCAGAACAAGGGGAAGGTCTGACAGTTGGTTCTGTGAAATGCTGTGTCAAGAATGATGTAAAGAGATGACTGATGTTTGGGATCTGCTAAGCCAGATGGGGATTGTGAGAATGAACCTCTGTCCTGAGTGCGCTGCTAAAATCACATCACGTTGTCTTCCAGGTTGGCTGGCAGCTGATGCAGCTCCTGCTGGGACATATCTGGTAAGACAAACACTGAGTTTGAAATATGTCTTTGCTTGCAAAGCATGACTGGGTTAGTGGTCAGTGTGATTCCTCCTGGTAGCAGCACAGTGATGAAAACCAGTTGCCACAAACCAATGTCTGTGCGTTAAGATGTGGGCTAACTGTCCTTCCTGTCCCTCGGTGATAGGTGGAATGGGTGGAGATTGCTTCTCCAGGTCTTTGCAGTGCACACATGTCACCAGGCAGTGCAAGGAGGGTGGCACACTCTCATTGATTCTAATGCCTGAGTAACTTTCTGGCTGCTTGGAGTACAGAGCCAATACTGATCTCAAGTTTGCAGATGGCAATTCCCAAGCATAGCAGGGGAGGAGATCTGGCTGTAGATATTTGTGTGTTTCAATCCAGATTCAAGTAAAAATTGGTTGTATGCGATCACAAATAACACTGTACTACCATTGTAACTGCAGAATATGGTTCTCTCTTTTCTCTCTTTCTCCTTACTCAGTGCTCCAGCCCCGCTCTCAATGGTGAGTTTCTGACCAAGTAATTTCCCAAAGATTCAAATGTGGTTCTGTATATTCCTATCACAGTTCCTTTTTCTCTCTCTTTTTTGGGAAAACAGAAACTGCTGTGTGTGCTTCACTGAGAAGGTATGTAAGCCATCAGCAAATGATCTTGGTGATGTTTCCCTTGGAACTTCTGTTCTTTTGGGGATGTTGCTTTGGGTGGCAGGCAGCCTCTGAAACCAGGGGTAGCAGCTCTCTCCCTGCAGAGGTCCAGGGATGCTTGTGGACAGGGAGGGTGTTGCTCTGTTCTGGTTTTGCTCTGTTGAATAGTGAAGAGAAAATGGGACTCTGTGTCTGTGCAGGACAAAGAAGAGCAGGGTAAACCCCTGGTGTGTCAGACAGCCAGCCTGTCACAGGCAGGATTTACTGCTCCAAAGATCCTTGTGTTGGTGCTGAGCCTGGCTTAGCTGGTGACGGGGACCTAGGGTGAAAATGATGCTTCAAGCCTTGCATTCATTTGATTTCCACCTAAGGGTAAACAGTTCACAAGTACCTTCTTCCTGTGCCAGTGAATAATTCTTATCATTTGAGTTGTTTGTTTGCCCTTCTGCATTTGTTACTTGGTCTATGTGAGCATCCCTTGGAAAAAGAGGAAAGATCAGAATCACTGTCCATCAGATTGTCAACCTCTCTTCCTGGTGTCTCACCCACAGTCTCCCAGACAGATATGTTTGCTACCTGAGTCCCTCTGCAGTGAGCAACCTGAGCAGGGAGGATTCTTTGAGCTTGGCCCAGAGGATCAGTAAGAGCTGCACCTTGAACACAACGCTTGGAAGAATAAAGGGAAAAGGTGCTTTCTCATCCCTGACAACAGAGGAACTGCAGGTAACCTGCCCAGCCTCATGACTCAGTTCTTCATTCAACTAGACAGCATTTTTGATGATCGAGGGTTCAGCTCTCATGCCTCCTCCTGTGTGCAGTCCTAGAACCCATCTTGCTGTTTTTTTGTGTTGTCTGGCTCATGCTTTATGATAGGCAAAGTCTCAATGGTAGAATTCCACAAACAGGCTTAACCACACAAATCTAAGGCAGAAAATCCAGCCGTTTAAGGCATCCAAAGGCTGTAGAATCCAACAGGCACGCATCATTACTCTTCTGACTTTCTTTTCTGAATCTGTGGGATTTTTACAGGTTGTGTCTTCTTTGGTGAGGAATGTTGAGCGTTTCACTCCTGCGGTGCTGCGGGTGTTGGGCCAGATTGCTGTCGGGCTGTCTGTATCTGACATCGAAAATAAGATCAGTGGGAAAGACCTGGAAGCATCAATTCCTACCCTGGGTAAAGTTCGTGGCTGGAATACTGACCAGTCCAGTGCTATTATCAACAAACTGCTCAACTCTGGCTATCAGGTATAAAGGATGAAATCCACCAATGCACCTCAGACCTGGCATAGATAGTTGCAAGCAAGTGCTGTTTGACCTTTCATGTACTCATGCCTGCATGTATTACCTTCCAGATTTCTTCTGGACAGAGCCTGGCAAAGCTAGGGAGCTTGGTGGCTGGCCTCAACAGCAGCACACTTCGAAGCCTGCCTCCAGAAGTGATCTTGGAAGCCATTAAGTTGCCTGAGTTTGTTCAGCAAATAGCAGCCCTGCCCTCTCCTCTGAAAAGGATATTTGTGGAAAAGGTGAAATTGTTTTTCTCTCTATGGATGTCATAAATTAGCAAAGCTCCAGTGACTCACAACCAAAAAACACTGGTTACCTGGGGCCAGGCACTGACACATACCTGCGCACACGGACAAGATTCCTTCTGGGCTGTTCATCATTGCTAACCAGTGCATGCAACAGGACAGGCATTCCCAATCCCCATCACTGTGCCAGTGTGGTTGTCCTTGGCTTCCAGCCAGCCAGCATGCCCTGATGAGCCTCTTAGTGCCTGGGGCAGAAGAGACAGGTTTCTGGGGGATGCACATGGAAACTACTCACCACTGAAATGATAAGAAGCTGCCAAGAAGATGTTATTGCCATTGTTTGAAATAAGAATGCGTGAGAAGTGAGGGTTCATCTTAGAAAAAGCCCTTTTTTAGGGTAGATTAATCCTCTAGCAATGCACTGTGTCATTTCCCCTGTGTGACTGTAGGACATCTTTCCTCACTTTTCCTGGCCACGATTTTAACCTTCAAGTTGTATGTGCAGCATTTGAGTTTGTTATTATTCATCTTACCTTCTACAAGAAAACTGCTGATGTGTTCAGAACCACAGGCCCTGCACACAGCATATGTTGGGGCAGTGGGATGGTCAGGGCTCTGGGTGATGCGTGAGAGAAATAACACCTCCTTCACCACAGGATTGCTTTGCAGCTTACCTTCAGAGTTGAGGTACTGATTGGGTTGGCAGGGAGGAGTGTTCCTCCTTTCTGGCCTGTTAAAGATTTTTAGAGCATCAAGACAAGAGCTGGGAAACTGATAGAAAAAGAACCATTCCTCTTCATCGGGGCCTTGGGTATTAGTTTTATGCTAGTCTGATGTATATGTCAAATGGGAAATAATTTGTAACATTAGATATTTTACAAGTATGTATTTAGTTTTGTTGTTTTTTTTTCAGATTTCCTCCAGTGTAAGCAGCCCAGCTGACCTGGTTAAAGTTATTCCTGGTGCTCTAGCCAGTTACATTCCAAAATCATTGCTTATTTTTGAGGATGAGAAGGTCAGCGTTGAGGATCTCAACAGTAAAATGTGGACCCGAGAACAGGTAATATTCTAGCAGCTTGTATTGCCCTCATTGTCACTCTTGGACACTGCATAGCTATGAGTCCTCTCTTAAAGTCTACCTGAAAATACAAGTGAGTGATGTGGAAGAGCATAGTTAACTACTGACAATCTGGCTTTGCTCTACAGGCTGCCATGTTTTTCAGAGATGTGATAAAGACAGAGCCTGACTTCAGCAGGTAGCGTTTTTCTGCTCTCCTTATGTTTTCCATGTTTGCTTGGCTCGTGTTATCCCTGTTTCTTTTGTCGTGCATGACTGATCTTTTTAAATCTATAACAAGAGACAGGAAAATACCATGCAGACAACAAGCATGTAGTGCCAAGGTGTACCATGGTGTCAGCTGCAAGATACACCTGTGAGCCAGACTTGCTTTCTAAAACCATATTGCTGGCTCAGACTGCAGTTGGGAACCTTGCTTCTTGGCAAAGCATTTCTAATCAGACAACGTGTCAGTGTTACGTAGGGCTGTTCCAAAAATTTCATTTAGTGAGACTGCTATGTCTTTTGTCAGTTCTTGTATCTGAGATGAAAAATGATGAAAGCCTTGACACGTACCTGGAAGAATAGTAGATCTGACATGTCATGCTGCTTTCACAGTGTCAGTTTGTCCATATAGAAAGACTTCTTCCTGAGCTCTCCCAGGTCATGAAGCTGCTGTGATGAGGATCTGTACGCCTCTGTTTGAATTTTGATACGTGTCATATACAGAAAGCACATCTGAACTTCTGTGCTTCAGTACATCAGTATTGCTTGGGGTGGAGAATTTGTCCCTGCAGTTCTACTTCCAGCACAATCTCTAGATTATATTTGTGTAAGCAGTGATGGCTTCTTGATCTCCCACAAAAGTCAAGACTAGCGATGTTGTGTGAATGAAATTTGGAGAGTGTTAAGCTTTGAGGTGTGGGAAGGTTTATGCTTATACACAGGGGGTCATCACTGACTTTCCTCCTGAAATCCTTACCCCTGTGATTTGCTTTTTGTAAACATTCAGGCTTTCCCAGTCAGTCCTTCAAGGCTACACATGTGCAGTTGCCAGTGAAATGGAACCAGAGAGAGTTCAGGAGCTGGCCAAAATCATGAAGAGGAAGAATGTCAAGCTAGGAGCAGAGCAGGTCAGTTGCTGTATTCCCAAATGCTGTTTGGTATCGCAGTGGAGATACTAATCAGGATTGTTTAGCAGGAACAAAAGATTTTCAGCTTAAAGGACTGGAACAGATGTAACTGGTCCTGGGTCTCAGGTGCACAGTTTTCAAATTTTCCAAAGGCTTCTCAGGGCTGATTTATGATTTATCTCTTTTTATTTCTTTCTTTGGAGCAGAGTAAAATCTTCATTGTTTTTTTTTCTTCTTCTTCTTTTTTTTTTTTTTTCCTATCGTTTTATGCTGTTTTCCTTTTCTGCCACAAACTCTGGTGTGCTTTCAGCTGAGTTGCTTAGTGAAGATGGTGATGCTGCGTGGGATTCCTAAGGACTTGGATAACTATCCAAAAGACATGTTGCTATTTTTAAGGTAAATGTGCTATCATTTTTCATGTTATTGCTTTAGTCCTGAATGAGAAGAAGAGGCATGACTTTATATGCCAGCTAGTAAGGGCTAATTCATGTTTGACATGTATTTCTGATTTGTTCGGGCATTCTTACAGAAAAAAAGACTGCAGGAAGCTTTTGAAAGGGCTTTGATGCCTTTCAGATTTAACTATCTATTGTATTAGTAAAACAATATGAAGCTCTTTTTAGTTATTTCTGTCTTGATGTGAAACCACTGTGGGCTTTCAGTACTTTTTAGCCTTTTTGAGGGTGATTTTCTCTTACAGTGTCAGGTGAAACAGACAGTAGAGTAGATTTGTTTGTTTTGGTAGCTTATCCACTGTGGTTCTGTATCCAAATCCTGAATCATTTTAAGCTGAGTCTTACAAAGGAGTCCTTAAAGTGAAACTGAGTTTTTGAAAATGTGGACTGTGATCTTTAGGAAGAACAACTGCATAGAATTTAGACTGTGGGTATGGAAAACATTATATTAAACAGAGTACATGTTGAACAGCCTTGAGAACTTGACTGTTTCATTCAGCAGAACTCACAGAGTATTTGTCTTCCTAGTCCTTCAGACTATGCAGCAACAGGAAGCTGTAAGCAGTACTTTGCTAATGTTGGGAAAGCAAGTCTTGATCTTCTGCAAAGAGAGTCGTCGGAGCGCAAACAGCTGCTGCAGGAAGCTTTAGCGTGCTTGGTATGCGTGCAGGGGACAACTCTGCTCAAGGCTGGGGAGAGTTTGGGGATATCAGCTGTCAGAAGGAGCAAAAATGCTCTTGTACAGCGGTATCCAGTTCTACTTCATCTCTCTGTCTTGTGTTACTTCAGAAAATTCCAGGCACACAAGTAAACAAGGAAAATGCAAAGATTCTGGGTCATCTGGTCTGTGACCTGGGTGAAGAATACATTAGAAGTTCTGCTGGGACTTTGTTGAAGGAATTAAGCCAGTGTGAATCTTTCCTGCCTGATCAAGAAGAGGCTATTAGGAGTGTGATCAGCAGTGGCAACACTACGTTTGGGTATGGATTTTTGCTGATGCTCAGAAGAAACATAATTCTTGTCCTGTTGAGACCTAGGTGAACTGCAGCTGATCAACTTGATCATACACTTGAATAATTCATTGCTTTTGAATTTCACATTGTTTCATTTGAATGTCTTTCAACATGTAAATTTGGCTGGAATTCTACTGAAAAATACATAGTCATTTCTGTCTCACCTGCTGTAGTTACAGAAGCCTTTTCTCTGGTCTGTTTTTCTCTGTCCAAACTTCTCTGAGGTGGTGCTCATGAACACAAAAGGGCTCTAGATGTTCATCAGATTCTGGCTTCCAGAAAATGTTCTGCTTCTACCTCTCAGACTGCGATTTGATGAACCCCTGCTATACCTAAGAGCAAAATATTTTTCCTTCCTCTGTCAAATGCTCCGAGGTCTTGGCGCTGAATTGGCAATTGGTTTTCACACTTAAAAAAAAAAAAAAAGTGTTTGTTAAATGTCATTTTCCCATACGGCTGCCCCAATTAATGTTACTAACAGCTGCTTCTGAGCCACTGCAATAAAGTTTTCTGTGATAGAAAGTGATTGAGACGTTTTCTTAACTTACTATGTTACATAGACATAATGCCGGCATCTTTTATGTGGTTTTCCTTTCTTTTTGAAAACTGATCCCTGTCAATTTCTGTCTGCAGGCCTCCTCAAGTGTGGTCAGCGTCTACCTTGAATGAGCTCACAGGGTTGGTTCCTGTATTGGATCACAGCATCTGGCAGAAGGTCCCCAAGGTGGGTTACTCGAATTTAGGCAGCCTTTGGCTGACCAAGAAAAAGCCTCCAGGTTTATGGCAGAAGTCTTCTGCCCACAGTATTTCAGCAGTTAAGTTTCTGCATGAGTAACAACCTAACGCATTGGTGATTTGCTTAATGCTGCAGAGTCTCCCTGATGGAATATTTTCTTTGCAGAATGTTCTAACTTTTTGGCTGAAGAACTTTGGACGTGATTCACGTCTGTCAAGACCACAGCTGGCCACCATTGTTGAAGAACTCTTGCCTTCTAGGCAGAAGCGTGATGTTGGTATGGGAGATTTCTCTGATCCATAATGGCAACATTCCTCTTGTATCAGGATTGATCTTAGTGCTTGTGGGCCTCCTTGAATATGTCTAAATTAAACTGTGAAACACTTGGTGGTGGATTGCCCAGGAGGAGAGCGGAACAACAAATGCATACTTGTCTGTCTCCAGAGATGGAGCACTCAGAGCTTGAAGGAAAAGTATTTAATGCTGGGCAGTAGTGTTAGTGTATTTAATACTTCTTTCAACAGGTTGCCCAGATCACCTGAAGATAACAGAGACGGTTCTTGATGATGATCTGATGCCTATTTACTATTCACCTGAGGAGCTGCATGCTTGCCTGAAGAACGTCTCTCTAAAGAATTTCTTCCCTAAGATCCTGAACTACCCCTTCAGTAATGAGCAATTGGCTGTGCTGAAGGAGAAGCTGGATGAGGTAACGTCAGGCTGACAAATGCCAAATTATCTATTGATGAGATTGCTCAACTGAGTTTTGGTGTCTCCAAGGACTGAAACTCCACCATCTCTCTGTGTTCCTCTTCCAATGTTTGACCACTTTTACTGTGAAAATATATTTTAATACATGAGCAGAATTTTCATTGCATCTTGGCCCTTATCCTTTCGCTGTGTGTTTCTGAGAAGAGTGTGTTTCCATCCTCCCTTTTGTCTCCCAGAAGGTAAAAACAGTAATAAAATCCTCTTCTAGCCTTCTCTTGTTCAGATCGAAAAACCCAATTCCCTCAGCCGCTCTACCACACTTCCTATGTTCTGCCTCCAGCCCTTTAGCCAGCATGGACTGCTGCTAGACTTTTACAAAGTATTTTATCAGGGAACCCAATGCTGTTTGTAGGACTTAAATGAGGTCTCGCAGGAGCCAAATGGAGGGGAACAATCACTTGCCTTGACCTGCAGACTGTGCTGCTGCTTGGGTAGCCAACTGTTTGCTTAACCTTCACCACTGCAAGGCATTCTGCTGCTCCAGGTCCTCACTGAATCAATTCACATTGCTGCAGGTTTTCTTCCCTCACTGGAGCCTGCTTCCTTCAGCTTTCATGCAGAAAAATGACAGTTGCACACATTATATCTCACTGGCTTTTGTTTTCATTCCTTGCAGAGACCTCTATGGCTTTTCCACATGAATCTTGCAGAGAACACAGGCACGACAACAAGTGTTCATAGCATTTCCAACTGTCTCTCCACAGACATATCCTGATGGATATCCTGACAGTCTGCTCCCCAGACTGGGCAACCTTGCTTCTTTAATCACCGCGAAGGATATTAGCAAATGGAAGATAACTTCAGCTGACATGCTGGCTGCCTTGCTAGAGCTTGACCTCCAAAATGAACAGGTGGGGATTTGGGTTTGCTTTTCTGCCCAGGTTTGCTTCCTGGTTTGGGAGCTGTTGGTTTAGGACCAGCTTAGTGGCTTCTTAAGATAATCAGCCCATCCTTGAGGTCCAAACAAGTAGATTTAAAATGATTTGGTTTTAGTTTTCTAATTATCACATTTGTTTTTCTTTTAAAGATGAAACCATGAATGAAGCTAACTTTTGAAAAAAATTGTGTTTTTAGGCTGCTGCTGTGATCAGTCGATATGTTGCCTTGGGAAATCCCTTGAATGCCACTGCACTGGATGCAATCAATGCAAAATACTTGTGCACTCTGAATGCGACCTTGCTGAACATGATAGACCCCAACAGCCTGAAGTGAGTCAACATTGCAGTGCTCTCAATTTCTTGTAGAAGCACATTCCCATCAGCAAGGGCAGTTTACTTTCTCTCCATGCAGTAAAAGAAATTCTAGGGAGCAACTTAGGACGTGTTCTCTGCCCAGGCTTAAAAGCCTGTTGTTCCCTACTGTGCCAGAAAGGGCTCAGATCTGCAATCAAATTCTTCTTATTGCACTTCAGGTGACAACCAATATGGTCTGTGTTTTTATCTGGAGGCAAAACAGTTGATTCTGAAGGACTGCTAAATAAAATTAATTACATAACTACATCTTTGCAAACACAAACTTAGCAGTGCACCATCACGGCCGTCATAACTGAGAAAACACATCATTTTGAGCAGGCAACTGAGACATTATTTTCTTCATTGAGCTTCTCTCCATACGTCATCTGTTAATGGGAAGAATTTGGGATTTATTCAAGTTGAAAATAATAAAAACTGTTATTTTCCTACAACATCATCATCATCATCTTGTATTATTATTATTATTATTATTATTATTATTATTATTATTATTATTA